>JBBPBS010000276.1:6323426-6354953 GCA_037974835.1 Cicer judaicum
TTTTTATATTACTAATTTTTTAAGAGATTAATTTGTATATATTATACACTATATATATATATATATATATAATTCATTTTTCTTAATTTTTTATTATCTATTTTTCCTTTTCAATTAATTCAAATGTGTGATCAATGGAAATGTCACATTTACTTATACTAATATGAAAATTCATTCATAAATATAAATAAAATAATGTATATATTAATATAAATTTATATATTTTTATTCATATTTGAGACTAGTTGAAATAACAAATTTATTTAATAAAAAATATATGATATTGTAATATTTTTTAAAAACAAATTTGTAAATAGTGGAATATCACGTCATTGACTCGAGTAGGAGTAGCACCAAAGTGAGTGACAAAGTAATAAAGAATTTTAAAATTGTATCATGATTAAAATTCAAATTGTATTTGAAAAAATGAAACTCAAATTGTTACTATTCAACATATCACACTAAATTCAATAAAAAGATATTGTGTCAGTTGTTGACACCTAATTTTGTCCGATTTATTTTTTACTTTTTATTAAAAATGGAAATAAAAATAAATATATAATAATAATGACAATAATAATAAATATATAAAGAAATATAAAAATAAAAATAAATAATTAGGAATATAAGCTCTAAACAATCACAAGTGTTTTCGATTCTTGTTTGCCTATAATACTTGTTCAGACTATTTTCTAAAATAAAAAATAATAATAATAAGAAATAAAAATAAAGGAAATTGAAAAGAAACGAATTGATTGTCTTAAAAATCGATGCAATGATGATCAAAATAAATGAAAAAAAACATAAAAGAAATTGATTGATAGTCATAAAAATCAGAATAATGGTGATCAATTGAATAGACAAGAAACCGAAGAATAAATCAATGGCAATAAGAATCGGTATAATTGTGGCCAATTAAAAGAAAAGAAAACCGAAAAAATAGATTAATGGTAATCAATTGACAATTATTCTCTTGTCTTTTGCAATCTACACCCAAAAGTCTATAAATAGTCTCCCACAAGAGGGCACCCAAAAGTCTATAAATAGTCTCCCACAAGAGGGCAAGGGGGGAAAAAGCACAAACCGAGAGCACACAAAAAATAGAGAGATTAGTTAGCAAGAGAGAAGGAGAGAATCTGATCTTCAAGTAATCTGTCTAGTAAGGTACCGTTTCCTTATTCTTTTCTCTGTTCTGCGTATTAGTTATTTTGATTTTACATCTTATATATATATATATATATATATATATATATATATGTTCTCTTTCTATTATTTTTTATATATATAAATAAGTTCATATGTTAAGCTTTCTTTTATTTTTTAATCGTTTGATCCTAAAATTGCTTTCTTTTGTAATATAAAATAATAAAAAATATAACTAACTGATGTCTATAGATAAAAAAATAAATTTCATCATATTATAATTTAATAGAAAATTCATTATCAAATAAAAAAAATTATAACGGATAAATGTTTTTACCCTTAAGATTAGAATTAATGGTTGTTGCCGCCGGATGAAATTCATCCTCGCTCGCTGCACCATATTATTCACTTTCAATCGTTAGTGGTCTTTGTGTCGCGACAGATCCGACAATGTACGAGCAAATTATTTGATAGATTATTTCAACGTCGTGTCCATTTGTCTTGTTCACATACCGCCACGTTACGAATTTTTTAAAAAAAATTTTTTTACTTTAAAACAGACAAATATTATTATAATTATTATTATATTCATTATTATTATTACATTTTTTTATTTTTATTTTTTAATACGTATATACATAAAAAAAATAATAATAATAAAATCAGTCAACACACAAATATTTTCTACCAAAGAACTACGTATGTTTTGATTTTCCTATTGCACCTAGGGATACGTAGGAGCAAGGTCTTCCCCTTGTCAAACTAAATTAATTAAAAAAAATATTTTTTTCTTCTTTCATTAATGTAAATAATTTTATTTTTTTTTATTATTCTTTTTGGGGTAAAAATAAATAAATAAATAAATAGTTTGTATATAATTAATTATAGGGTAACCGTTTTAACGGACGTTGTAGGGGTGATAATACTTCCCTACTCGTAATCGACTCCCGAATCTGAATTTATGGTTCAAAAATATTATTTTAGGTTTTATCCAATTTTTTCCTTTAAAAAAATAAAATTGGTGGCGACTCCTTTTTTTCGCGGACAAAAAGGACGCGATAGCTGGCGACTCCACTGGGGACTTTTGAGAGTCAAGCCCAATATAATTAATTATATATTGTTATTTTATTTTTTATTTTGTTATATTATTAACATAGTTATATGTGTTTTTTTAATTTATTTTTATTATTATGATGATTTTTTTTTTATGTATTTTTCTTTACACCCTAACACGATTCACACACTTATGAGTGGGCTCTACACCCGGGCTGAGTGCAAAACTAAGATAAGTTAGAGACTGTGTAATGATAATCTTCTGGATGTACATCCTGTTTGGTTGTCATGAAAGTCTCACCTAGAGTTGACCTTTTCTAGAATATTGCCATTTTAATAGTTTACCTATTAATTGGCTTAATATTTTAGAATTGAGTTGTGTGCTCTAGGAACCAATTTAGAACTATAGAGCTACCCATAGTAAATGTTCACATGAAAAATGATATAAATAACACGTACATACGAAAAACTTACTCTATGTCATGTTCACTACCTGCTAGTATACCCAAGTTTTTTTTTTCTTCATCATCATCATCATTTTTTTTTGCACAATATTCTTTATCATGGTTATTTTAAAAAAAATCATTATCTCATCGTTTTAAAAACCATAAAAATTAAAGCTTGTTGTGAATAACTTTAACCGCAGGAAATATGGGATCAAATGGTGGTTTAAACATTATTCCATTAAGAAAGACCTTACCATTGAGAGTTCTTAAACCGGATGTAAACAACATTAAGAATCTTGCTCGGAAGTTGAAAAAAGTACAACGTGTAATCTTTATGGGGAAATTCGGCAAAATTCTTGATTTACTTGAAGTTAATGTACAAGTGGATGCCTTTACAGCAGTGGCCCAATTCTATGATCCTCCTTTCAGGTGTTTCACTTTTAAGGACTTTCAGTTGGCCCCAACGTTGGAGGAATTCGAACGCATAATGGGATATCTGATGAAAGGGAGTAAACCTTACCAATACATGGAACACTATCCATCACTGAAAACAATTGCTGAAACGTTTGATATCCCTATAAAGGAAATAGAAGACAATAGAACCAACAAAGATAATTTGATCGGATTTCCGATAAAATATCTTGAAGAGAAAGCAGTCAACTTAGCAAGAGATGGAAAATGGGATACTTTCATGGATGTGCTTGCCTTAATTATATATGGAATTGTTTTATTTCCAACTATTAAGGATTTTGTGGATTTCATGGCGATAGACGTATTTTTGGCTTACAAGCATAGAGGGGAGAATCCAGTACCGACAGTTTTGGCTGACATTTACTGCACACTCGACCTCCGTCATGAGAAAGAAGGGGGCCTAATCCATTGTTGCTCGCCAGTACTCTATGTTTGGTTTGTCAAACATATTTTTCAAGACATGCATCAATTAAGAACTAAGAGCAAAAAGGAATGGGCCAACGCTCTAGCAAATCTCAACGAAAGAACAATTCAATGGTACTCCAGAAGTCAAGATATAAATGAAGTGATTTGTAGATGCGGTGTTTTTGTCGATGTTCCCCTCATGGGAACCAAAGGGTGTATAAATTATAATCCCTATGTTGCATTGAGACAATTGGGTTATCCTATGACAAAACCTCCAATAATGGATGTAACAAAATCGTTTGTCATTCATGGACGAGATGCTTATGATGCTAGCTTAATGAGAAGAATACGTAAGTCTTGGGGAGATGTTGTTAGAAGAGGTCAAGAATTAGGGCCTAGAAGTTGTGGTACCAGAGAGGAATATCATAATTGGGTGAAAAAGAGAGCATTAGAGATCAATTTGCCTTTTCATAGCACCATAATTACTCCCGAAGTAGTAACAACAGAATCTTTTTTCAGTATTGAAGATTTGAAGGCCGACTTAGCTCTCAAAGGACAAGAAATTGAAAAATTACAAAAAGAATTGGATATGGCTCACCAGGCTTATAGAGATATGGAATATAAGAATACTCAACAAGCCCTTATCCTTGAGAAAGTACAAAAAAGGGCAAGAGAGGAAGAAGAAAGCAAAGAGAGAACTCGAATCTGTTTGCGGGGTGCGAATGAAGAGTTAAGACTCAGACGTCAAGAAAGGGATGATGCAGTGATTGAAGGTCTTAGACTTAAAGAGTTACTAAAGAAATCTGGGGAAAAGCATGAAGTCATCCGTCGACAAGAAGCAAATCTAAAGCAACAAATAGAGAGAGTAAGAGCGGAATTTGAAAGCAAGATCATGGTAGAAAGGCAATGTCAAGAAAAGATTATTGAAGCATACCGAGTTAAGCTTGCAAGAAAAGAAGACGAGATGTATACACAAAAAGACACTATCGAGAGACTTGTTCAAGAAGGAATGTTTTGGATGGACCGTTTCTCCAAACTAGTTTATTTGACCAATTCTGCTATCGAAGATATTCCACCATTATTAAGGGCCGCTGATGGGATGGCTAATCCTCTCTCTACCCCTCAAGAGATCTCTATTTTTATTGAACATTGTAAAAGTTTAATCGAGCAAATGAAAAAATTGATTGCTCATTAAATCTGCAATTTTGTGTTTAGGTTTCAGCTTTCGTTTTATGGTAAAACTTGTATTTTTCTAATTTTCAATAAATTAAATTTGACTCTACTTTTGGTCCCATAACTCTCTCTTTATTGGTTAAGATATTCACAAACAAGCAATAAATAGTTCTTTGACATTCATGTACAATTACATTTTCATACATCATGTTGCATACTCATGCCATATTCTTTCACAGAAAAAATAACACAACAAACAAAAAAATTGGTGCTACGACACCGTTATCGGACACGATCTCAGTCAAAAATCATGGATGAGCTAGAGCAAACAGAAATAAGAGAAGACATGAACCAACTCAAGGGGCAAATGACCAAGATCTTGGAGATTCTACAAGCACTTGGAAATAAAAATGATGGGAATCCTTTGGTAGACGAGGGGGTGTCACAAAACACTATAGTTCACCCAATAGGAGCTGCTCCACACCTTCACGCTAATCATCAAGAAGGGAAGACACAACAATTTCCACTTTATGGTTTGCCGCCAGGCTATACCCCATCCATAGACACTCATCTCCCCAACAACAATCCGCTGGTTGTGGCTACAAATCCACAAACTAATATCAGCGAATTTCCTCAAGTGCAACCTTCACCCCTTACTTCGGGATTTCCTGGAACTTCACCACAAGGAAAAATTACCGAAGCTACGCCGGTGATGTTAAACATACATCATGAACCTCGACCGCTCGAGAACAATCAATCCCAAGAAAAATGGCAAGCCTTGGAAGAACGCTTGAGAGTTATTGAAGGGGGAAACAATTATGGATTTGATGCTTCAGACCTATGCCTCGTTTCTGATGTTATAATACCACCGAAATCCAAATTGCCTGAATTTGACAAATACAAGGGAACAACATGCCCCAAGAACCATCTTATTATGTATTGTCGAAAAATGGGTTTTTGCGCTCATGACGAAAAACTACTAATCCACTTCTTTCAAGATAGTTTGACATGAGCCTCCTTGAGTTGGTATATGCACCTCGAACGAGCTCATATCGGCTCTTAGAAAGATTTGGTGGATGCCTTTTTGAAACAATACAAATATAATCTCGACATGACTCCTGATAGAATGCAATTGCAAAATATGACAAAACGAGACAGTGAAACATTCAAGGAATATGCCCAACGATGGAGGGAGTTAGCTTCCCAGGTTGAACCCCCTCTATCTGAAAAAGAAATGGTGACTATGTTCATAAACACTCTTCAACCTCCGTTTTATGACAAAATGATAGGAAGCGTTTCATCAAATTTTTCAGATCTCGTCATCATAGGTGAAAGAGTAGAAATGGGATTGAAAAGCGGAAAGATTGTTTCTGGCTATACCGGATTAAATAACACACAAAAATTGCCCGCAAGTGCGAATAAGAAAAAGGAGGAAGAAAGCCATTTTGTGGCGCCAAACACAACTAATCCTTCTTTTGTGCATCGCCCTTACGCCGCTGCAAATTCACAAAGCTCGGGTACCCTAAGTCAACACTTACAAGGGAATCAAGATTCACATGAAAGTCAGGGAAAAAACTATCGTGGGAGGAA
Source organism: Cicer judaicum (assembly GCA_037974835.1). NCBI lineage: Eukaryota > Viridiplantae > Streptophyta > Magnoliopsida > Fabales > Fabaceae > Cicer > Cicer judaicum. The sequence goes on from JBBPBS010000276.1 coordinate 6,329,708, forward strand.
GTTTGTACATTTCGACTCAATCCCTATGACTTATGCAGAGTTGTTACCGCATTTGGTTAGCAATTCTATGGTTGCACTATGTCTAGGAAAACCCATACAACCACCATACCCTAAAGGATATGACTCGAACGCCACATGCGATTACCACTCTGGGGCTGTAGGACACTCTACTGAAAATTGTCTAGCTTTAAAATTTAAGGTGCATGATTTGCTTAAAGCTGGATGGTTGAATTTTAAAGAAAATGAACCTAGCGTGAGAAATAATCCCCTACCAGTTCATGGTGGGCCGATAGTGAATGCAATCGAAGAAAATCACCAATTAATAAAGGAGGTTAAGAAAATTAAGACGCCGATGGAACTGATTTTTTATCAACTATGTAAATTTGGATTAATCCGAGGAAATATCAATGGGAAATCAAGATGCAATTTCCACCTCAACGAAGATCATTCCATAGAAGAATGCAAGGAGTTCAAAAATGAACTTCGAAAATTGATAAACATAGGCACCATTCAAATAGGTCGTTGGGAAAAGAATGACGGTATGGTTGCAACCCAATCAGAAGAAAAACTTGGCATAACCATCCCAAAGCCATTGGTCATTCATTTCACTAAGGAGGAAAGTGTGAATGCCCCTGGTGATCTGAGGACCTTAATAGTTCAGATACCAAGCCCTTTTCCATATAAAGACAACAAAGCGGTACCTTGGAACTATGATATAAAGGTACATCTAGCTAAACAGAAAAATAAAGATGTTTCTAGCTCTAAAACCACCGATGTCACGAATGTGTCAGGGATAGGAGGAATGACTAAAAGTGATCGGATATATCCCCCAGAAAAATCACAGAGAAATGATAGTGGCGTTTGAGAAGCCATACACAGATAAAGGGAAAAATAAAGTAATTGAAAAAGTCGAAAAGGAGAAAATAGAAAATGAGAAAGAGGTTTCTAATGAAGAAGCTCAAGAATTTCTCAAAATCATCCAACAAAGTGAATACAAAATAGTCGACCAACTCAACCATACTCCCACAAAGATTTCATTGTTATCCCTCTTGATGAATTCTGAGTCCCACTGAAAGCTATTGATGAAAATACTAAACGAGGCTCATGTCACTCACGACATCACTTTGAACAAATTTGGAGGCATCATAAATAACATCACTGCCAACAATCACCTAACTTTCACAGATGACGAGCTGCCAACCGAAGGAAGAGGGCATAATAAAGCACTGCACATATCAGTAATGTGCCTCGACCATATAATATCAAGAGTCCTCATTGACAATGGCTCATCGCTGAATGTCATATCAAAATCGACATTAGCAAAACTACCTTGTGATGGTACATATATGAGACCAAGTTCCATGGTTGTTAGAGCTTTCGATGGGAGTCGCAGAGAAGTAATGGGTGAAATTGAACTCCCAATTCAAATAGGCCCGGTCACATTTGAAATTACGTTTCAGGTGATGGATATTGTACCCGCCTATAGTTGTCTATTAGGAAGACCATGGATACATTCTGCCGGCGTAGTGCCATCAACCTTACATCAAAAGCTGAAATATATGGTAAATGATCAATTGGTAATCGTGTCTAGAGAAGGAGACTTGTTGGTGAGTAAGTTGTCCACTACGCCTTATGTTGAGACAACAGAAGAAGCTCTAAAAACTGCCTTCCAAACACTATAAATTGTGGACACTGCTTATGTCGAGACGACACCTATAGAACCACATATGTCAAACACAGCTATTATGGTGGCCAAGTTCATGTTGAGCAGAGGACACCGTCCATGGCACGGGTTGGGGAAGGATGAAGAAGGGCTTAAAGAACCAGTGGAACTTCCTGAGAATAGAGATAAGTGGGGTTTAGGCTACAAACCCACCAGGGCTGACAAATGGAGATTAGTCAAAGAGAAAAAAGAAAAAATATTAGCTCGAATTGAAAATCGTGAACCAAGAATTGAAAGGATTCCCATTTGTGACATCCGACAAAATTTCCAAAGTGCAAGACCAACAAGTGAGATCCATATTGCAGCAGCTGAAGATGACATGTTTGATGGGGAGGCTAATTAGATTCGTCCGTGTGGTGCAGGAGCAGAAGTCCGGAATTGGAAAGTAGTCAAGTCACCTATAATATTTAATGCAATTCCCATGTAATTCTAAAAGCATTATTATTGTTATTAAGACTTTAAGATGCTTCATTATATTTAGTATGGTCACAATGTTGTTTTCTCAATACTTTAAATTTCAATAAATGCATTCTCATTTTGTTTTCTTATTGTTCTTTCTTACCACTTTCATTTTTTATTCATTCGCCATTTTTTTTTCCTCTTTCCTTCTTTCTCCTTATCCCAGCCATGAATCCTGCAGATTTGGGAATAGTTCATTTCACAGACGACTGTACTAAGATCTCGCAGCATAATCTTAACCATTTTGTTAGTCAGACAGAACAAGATAATGAAGAAGATTATGAACCCCCTCTAAATTTGTTAAGAGCGGTAGAACGGGAAACCAAGGGTATCGTGCCCTTTGAGGAACCGATAGAAATTGTTAATCTAGGGACAGAAGAAGAAAGGAAAGAAATTAAGGTTGGCACCATTTTAAGGAAAGAAGTATATCACAAATTAATCCAACTCCTACATGAATACAAAGATGTTTTTGCCTGGTCATATCAGGATATGCCTGGACTGGATACTAGCATAGTGGAACATAAATTGCCCTTAAAACCCGATTTTTCTCTGGTCAAACAAAAATTAAGGCGAATGAAGCCTGATATGTCATTAAAAATCAGGGAAGAAGTACAAAAACAATTTGACGCAGGATTCCTCGCTGTGGCAAATTATCCTCAATGGATAGCCAATATTGTACCAGTACCAAAAAAGGATGGCAAAGTACCAATGTGTGTCAATTATAGGGACCTTAATAAAGCCAGTCCTAAAGACGATTTCCCGTTACCTCACATCTATATTTTGGTTGATAATACGACTCGCCATTCACTTTTTTCCTTTATGGATGGTTTCTCTGGGTATAATCAAATTAAGATGGCAGCTAAAGATATGGAAAAAACTACTTTCATCACTCCTTGGGGAACATTTTGTTATAAAGTAATGCCTTTTGGTCTGAAAAACGCTGGGGCAACCTACCAAAGAGCTATGGTAACCCTATTCCATGACATGATATATAAAGAAGTCGAAGTTTATGTAGACGACATGATTGCTAAGTCACAAACAGAAGAAGAACATATTATTGATCTAAAGAAACTCTTCGAAAGACTTAGAAAGTTTAAGCTAAAGCTCAACCCTTCCAAATGCACTTTTGGTGTGAGATCGGGCAAAGTATTGGGATTTGTGGTTAGTCAAAGGGGAATAGAGGTTGATCCCGATAAGATTCGAGCCATTGCAGAAATGCCTCCCCCGAGTACAGAAAAAGAAGTTCGCGGTTTTCTTGGGAGACTAAATTATATTTCAAGATTTATATCGCAACTAACTGCTACTTGTGAACCGATATTTAAACTTTTACGGAAAAATCAACCAGTTGTGTGGAACGAAGAATGTCAAAATGCATTTGAAAAAATCCGACAATATTTGCAAAAGCCTCCAATTCTAGCCCCACCAGTTTTGGGTCGACCCTTGATTATGTATCTTACAGTCCTCGACGGGGCCATGGGATGCGTATTGGGGCAACATGATGAAACAGGAAAAAAAGAGCATGCCATTTACTATCTAAGTAAAAAATTTACAGATGTTGAAACAAGATATGCAATGTTAGAATGTACTTGTTGTGCCTTAGCACGGGCGACTCGTCGCTTGAGGCAATACATGCTCTGCCATACAACTTATTTAATATCCAAAATGGATCCAATCAAGTACATTTTTGAAAAGCCGGCTCTCACAGGGCGAATTGCTCGATGGCAGATGATGTTATTAGAATATGATATTACTTATGTTACTCAGAAAGCCATCAAAGGGAGTGCCTTAGCAGATTATCTAGCTAATCAACCTGTGGATGATTATAAATCAATGCAATGCGAATTCCCAGACGAAAGCATCATGGTTTTGTCTGATGAAAATGATGATGGAAAATGGACCTTGTTGTTTGACGGGGCCTCAAACATAATGGGGCATGGGATTGGGGTTGTTTTAATATCTCCAAAAAAAAGGTTCATACCTATTACAGCGCGATTGTGTTTTGATTGTACCAATAATATGGCGGAATATGAAGCTTGTGCCATGGAAATTTTAGCGGCTTTGGAATCAAAAGCGAAAGTTCTAGAAGTATATGGAGATTCAGCCCTAGTCATTAATCAGCTTAACCAAGAATGGGGAACCCGAGATAAGAAGCTAATAGCTTATTTTACCTACATAAAAGATTTGTCTTTAGAATTTGACAAAATCACATTTCACCATGTCCCTCGAGAAGACAATCAATTGGCTGATGCTTTGGCTACTTTATCGTCTATGTTCCAAATAAATAGAAACGATGAAATCCCATCAATTAAAATGGAGAGTCGAGATTATCCAGCCTATTGCCATGTAATGGAAGAGGAAACTGACGAAAAACCGTGGTATCACGACATCAAACATTATCTTATAAATAAAGAATATCCTCCCGGAGTATCGGAGAATGAGAAAAGAACTCTAAGACGGTTAGCCGCGAGCTTTTTTGTGAACGAAAATATTTTGTATAAGAGAAATCACGATATTGTACTTCTCAGATGTGTTGATGTCAATGAGGTGAAAGAAATTCTACAAGATATCCACGATGGTTCTTATGGAATCCATATGAATGGACATGCCATGTCTAGAAAGATTCTTCGGGCCGGATATTATTGGCTCACCCTAGAAAAAGATTGTTTTAATTATGTAAAGAAATGCCATAAGTGTCAAATATATGCTGACAAAATCCACGCCCTACCAGTGCCCCTGAACACCCTTTCAGCGCCTTGGCCGTTCTCAATGTGGGGCATAGATGTCATCGGAATGATCAAATCGAAAGCATCAAATGGACATCGCTTCATCTTGGTGGCAATTGATTACTTTACCAAATGGGTAGAGGCCGCTTCATATGCCAATGTAACCAAAAATGTGGTAGTCAAATTTATAAAAAGGGAGTTAATATGTCGTTATGGTCTACCAAGCAAGATCATTACTGACAATGCCACAAATCTAAATAACAAAATGATGGATGAATTGTGTGCCACCTTTAAAATTCAACACCACAACTCATCCCCATACAGACCAAAAATGAATGGTGCAGTCGAAGCAGCAAATAAAAACATCAAAAAAAATATTCAGAAAATGGTTATAACGTACAAAGATTGGCATGAGATGTTGCCATTTGCACTACACGGGTATCGTACTTCGGTACGCACTTCAATTGGGGCAACCCCTTTTTCCTTAGTATATGGGATGGAGGTTGTGCTACCTATTGAGGTAGAAATCCCCTCGCTAAGAGTATTAATGGAAGCTAAACTAAAGGAGTCGGAGTGGGTACAAACACGTTTTGATCAGTTGAATTTGATTGAAAAAAAAAGGTTGGCGGCCTTATGCCATGGGCAATTATACCAGAAAAGATTGAAAAAAGCGTATGAGAAAAAGATACGTCCTCGAGAATTCCAAGAAGGAGACCTGGTACTAAAAAAGACAATTATTCTCTTGTCTTTTGCAATCTACACCCAAAAGTCTATAAATAGTCTCCCACAAGAGGGCACCCAAAAGTCTATAAATAGTCTCCCACAAGAGGGCAAGGGGGGAAAAAGCACAAACCGTAAGCACACAAAAAATAGAGAGATTAGTTAGCAAGAGAGAAGGAGAGAATCTGATCTTCAAGTAATCTGTCTAGTAAGGTACCATTTCCTTATTCTTTTCTCTAGTCTGCGTATTAGTTATTTTGATTTTACATCTTTTATATATATATATATATGTTCTCTTTCTATTATTATTTTTTTATATAAATAAGTTCATATGTTAAGCTTTCTTTTATTTTTTAATCGTTTGATCCTAAAATTGCTTTCTTTTGTAATATAAAATAATAAAAAATATAACTAACTGATGTCTATAGATAAAAAAATAAATTTCATCATATTATAATTTAATAGAAAATTCATTATCAAATAAAAAAAATTATAACGGATAAATGTTTTTACCCTTAAGATTAGAATTAATGGTTGTTGCCGCCGAATGAAATTCATCCTCACTCGCTGCACCATATTATTCACTTTCAATCATTAGTGGTCTTTGTGTCGCGACAAATCCGACAATGTACGAGCAAATTATTTGATAGATTATTTCAACGTCGTGTCCATTTGTCTTGTTCACATACCGCCACGTTACGAATTTTTTTTAAATTTTTTTTTTGACTTTAAAACAGACAAATATTATTATAATTATTATTATATTCATTATTATTATTACATTTTTTTATTTTTATTTTTATTTTTTTAATAAGTATATACATAAAAAAAAATAATAAAATCAGTCAACACACAAATATTTTCTACCAAAGAACAACGTATGTTTTGATTTCCCTATTGCACCTGGGGATACGTAGGAGCAAGGTCTTCCCCTTGTCAAACTAAATTAATAAAAAAAAATATTTTTTTTCTTCTTTCATTAATGTAAATAATTTTATTTTTTTTATTATTCTTTTTGGGGTAAAAATAAATAAATAAATAGTTTGTATATAATTAATTATAGGGTAACCGTTTTAACGGACGTTGTAGGGGTTCCCTACTCGTAATTGACTCCCGAATCTGAATTTATGGTTCAAAAATATTATTTTAGGTTTTATCCAATTTTTTCCTTTAAAAAAATAAAATTAGTAGCGACTTCTTTTTTTTCGCGGACAAAAAAGACGCAACATAAGTAATATTTCTCCATATAGATTTAACAAATTAACATAGCTATGATCTTTTTTCAACAAAAAATTATAAATAATAAATTATGCAATAATCATATCTCTTTAATTTATTCAGTAACATAACTTTTTAAAAACTAATTGTATATAAATTGCTTTAAGTAAAATTTATAGTTTTTATTTTATTTTTAATGATTAATTTATAATGAGATATTTTTTTCAACACCTATTAATCATTTCATTATAAGTTATTTATAATACATTTTCATAGCAAAAGAATTGTACAAAGTTTTGTATAAACTTTAAATAAATAAAAACTATCAACATATTCACAAAAAGTAACTAATATAGACTTACGTAACTAATAAATTTATTTAATATTTAAGTTTAACTCGTAACCAACACAACTTTTAAATAAATTTTATTTATAATTTTTATGAAAAAATAATTTCCAATGACTTATTTTTCTGGAAAAATTAGAGGGTTAACGCTCAAAATTTATTCATATAAAGAATTCATTGTTTTTTAATTGTAATTGTACTAGTTCTTGTGTAGGAACATGCACAAGATATATATTTATTTTTGAATATTTTATAAAATATTTAACAAATTCGATATGATATTCCAATTTAGACTTTGTTGAGAAAAAACTTATATGTGTATTTTTGAAACAAAAACACATAAGTTTAATTACACTTTAAAAATGTAAAAAAATACTACATATACAATATTATTTCTTCTAAAACAAAGAAGAATTAAGTGAATAATTTTTTTACAAAATTATAGGCTCTTTGAAACCTTTATTTTTACAAAATTCCTTTTTATTTTTTACTAGTATTCAAGATTTTACACTTTGTGCAAAAATATAAGAAAATAAACAAATATTATTTTTAGTATTATCTTTTAATATCTGTGATTTTTAGAATTAATAATTTATCACAAATTAATTATAAACATTAATAATCAGTAGACTTTTTAAACATTTATATCAATGTTAATTGCTACTAGAACTTATAATATAATATATTATTTATTTATTTATTTTGTATGTTGTAAATAGTTTTTCAATTATGTTATAGTATAATAGTAATAATAACCGATTGTTAACTTAGTCATCATTATAATTATAATTTCACACCATAAGACCATATATATAATATATAGGACTTGTGTAGTATAATTGAAAAAATAGTATATTTTTGTATTATCAAAATTAAATTATGAAATAAATTTTTTAATTAAGTCAATTTTTATTTTAAAAGAAATGATAAATTTCATCACATTTTATATTGATACATGTAAGAGCTAAAATTTAATTACTTAATATAATCTATTTTAATAAATACAGATAGACAAATTAAAAAAAAATTATTGGTAAAAAAATTTGTAACACAAATGATGACATAGAAATGATAGTCGAGTACACACACACCTCTCATACACGCCCCACACTTCCCTCGTTTTTGTTACACAATAGCGTTCCAATTCTACACCTCATTTTCTTGTCACTCAAGACCACAAAACTTAACATCTCATAAACTTTGTCCTGAATGGAGAGAGATATGGTACCTTGGTTGGAGCCCCAAATCGAAGAAGAAAAAACAACCGAAGCAAAATGGAGCACAAGAATTAATGGTGATGAACATCTGACTTCGTTGAATTCAATGTTGGAAGCTGAGTGGTACATGAACAACATCCCACCTCATTCAGATCTTCAAAGCCAACAACAGATTACCATTCCTTCTCATTCAGATCCAAATTGTTCTTTTCTTATGCAGGATTTAAGTTCCTCCTCCTTATTGCCCAATGAGAATGTCAATAAACCTTTTGGCAATGTATTTGATTTGGAATCCAAAGGGGATTTTGTTGCTCCGTTTCAAGGGAACCAAATGGACGTCGTCTCAGCCCAAACTATCCCCTTACCTGACTTCCCAACTGCCACTGTAGTTGGGTTCGGTCCAACCGGTTTAGATAGGTTGGAACCACTGCCAATTTCCCGATTCACCTCCACATGGTTGAAGGAGTTTGATAAGAGTGCACAAAAAGGGGAAGAACTCAATTATGACTCTAATTGGAATAATGGAGGCAACCATTTTAATGCAAATAATAATAGTAATAACAATGATAATGATAATAATAATAATAATAATGAGGAACTAAAGGGGAAGAAGAAGGAAATGCCGCCGGCAAAGAGTTTAATGGCTGAGAGGCGGCGAAGGAAGAAACTGAGTGATAGATTGTACATGCTTCGCTCTATTGTGCCCAAGATTACCAAGGTATATATATATATATATATATATATATATATTATTTTATTATTGTCAACTTTTCAATACTCTTTGCATTGGTTCAAAAATATGTTCAAATACAATTCATGCGACTCCAATCATACTTGACAATATCACGTCGATCGCAACCCTCACCTTGGATTGTTTTTAGAACCCTGTTTTTAACGTTATTAGTCTTGTTATTTTTTGTGTTTTAATTCAATGGTTTTAGGGTTAGCTAACATTTTTTCCACATACTATTAATTTATTGTGTAGTATTTGATTTTGGTTATGTGGATAAACATGACTATAGAGGTAAAAAATGTAAAATATTTGTGAAAAAAAGGAATATTTTGACTATACATTAATTAATTAATATATATGTAATGGTATATACATCTAATATGTTTTAATACATGTTTCTTTATTTACATACTTATGTATTAATGTTTTTATCTGATAGTACTTTTTTTTTAATCATAAAATAGACAATTTTTTGACATAATTTTCATAAAGAATATTTATTTAATAAATAATATACATGGATATCACTAATATCTATGTATCCTTAAAACTCTATTAAATATCATTTAGCAAATATCTGCTTAGATATCTATATATAGCACAAATATTATATTTAATTATTCAATGATACATGACTATTATCTTTTGGTGGTAGATATTCATTGTCATCCATAATCATGACTTATGTCACTTTTGCTACTTTTTCCCTCTCACAAATTGATATTTGAAATTTCAATCATGTTATTTTTATTTTCCTTCATGTTAGGTCTTTCTATAATGTGGAATAACACGTGTAAGTTTACTTTGAAGAATATGTTTTGTGCGATTAATACTATAAATACATATGATATATATGACAGTTTTATGAATTTGAAATTTTACTTGCGATGTTTTGTTTGTAGTACTAGTATATGTTATACGTACAATCACCAATTTGATCCCTTAATGACGTGCATGAGCACGTAGAAGCTAATGCATTTGAATTTTTTTATTTCATAGATGGATAGAGCCTCAATACTTGGGGATGCAATTGACTACATGAAAGAGTTGCTACAAAGGATTAATGATCTTCATAGTGAGCTAGGATCTAGCTCTCTTGGATCAACTTTCCCACCTTCTACAACCTTTCACACTATGACACCCATCACCTCAACCCTTCCTTCTATGGTGAAGGAAGAACGATGTCCTAGAAATGTGTCAAGCCCTAACAACCAATCACCAAAGGTATTAATTTGTTTAATGTTGTGCAAAATTGTTGCTCCATATCAAATTATCAATTGATGTGTCATGACCAATTGAATATCTTCCATATTGCTTTGAACTATATTGAACTCAAAATGTCACGTTCAACATTTGAGTTATTTTGAGACTTTTAGTATTTTGCCCATTTTTTTAAAATTCAACTAGGAAGGATAACTAGCTCATTTTACAAGCAATTGATCATGGTGGGTTCAATTTTTGCTGTTAAACTATCCCAATTTATACTCCATTTCATTTTAACCTTTCGCATGGCCAAGCCATCAAGTGTACATATATGCAAATTTGGTGATGATATTGAGCATTGAATTTGAATAAATATCTCCCTTTTTGTGTGACAACGTGCACCATATGTTTGTTTGTCAACCAACAATGGACCCAAATAATTTGTAGTAATGATTTCATGTAGTTTCACACAAATTTAAATTTGATTTTTGATTTGAAATTGAATAGTTCATATTTCACATTCTTTAAGTTAATTTTAATTACTCTCAACTTATCCAATAGGAGATATGAATTAATCTGCATATTTATTCATTCTTGTAGGATCCATATTTAAGTTACAATTTTTCTCTTTGCTAATTAATACTAGCTGTATGAGTAAAAACAAATGTTGGGCTGCGTATTTCATTTTGGAAGCCCAATAAACATTTCATGATTTGCTAAATTTGCCCCACCCTATATAATGTGGTCCACCACATACGATGTGTCTTTCTTTATAACATTGTTTATTATTTGGTTGCGTTTCTTCATCATCATCTTCTTATTTTTTATCCGACAACGTTGATTTTTTTCGATTACACCCATGGTTAATCTAATTAATTTTTTGCTTTTACGGTGTATCTTGTATTCTTGTGAAATATCGCTAATATATTTCACACATGAGAAGTCTTCGCATACGTATTAACGTTACCATTCATAAAATATATAATATAAATTTAATTTGTATACATCAACAAATATTTTTACTCTATTAGTTAATAATAACCCTGTCATTAAAACTGTTTGAATTTTATTCTAATTTCTTTTAAAGTCACAATTGTAACAAAAAATGATTAAATTATTTAAATATAAGCAATTATTATGAAAATAGTTAATCATATCATTATTAGCATGTTAATTATATGAATTATGCTTATCATTGTATCTTCCATTTGTATTATAATTTATCTTGTAATTTTGAATTAGCAGTAATAATCTTATGATGGTATTTGCTGGTGTATCGGTATACCTTTACACACCATTAGTATTAATCCACCATTTAAGTTGGGAGATACTTTATGTTCACCAAACACAATTACAGGGTAATTGAGGAAGTTTTCTGAGCTTTGATTTATTTACAGATAGAGGTTAGAGTAAGGGAAGGGAAAAGTTTCAGCATCCATATGTATTGCCCCCAAAGACCAGGTGTTTTGCTTTCTACCATGAGGGCACTGGATAGCCTTGGATTGGAGGTTCAACAAGCTGTTATCAACTCTTTCAATGGTTTTACTTTAGATGTCTTCAAAGCTGAGGTATATATAATTATTTTTATTGCCATATGTTTTATATCAACTTTAATTTTCCCATATTCATTTTTCTTGCCTTTTATTTCATGGGCAGTAGCAAATTGTGCCATTAATTATTCTTTCAATGTTCTTCGTGGATGCAAATATTATGTGATCAAAATATTACCTCAATCTACAAATACAATTTTTTCTCTCTTAGCTCGATCTCTATGCTATTCTATACACTTTAGTCTCCGTGCAAATTGTATTTTATATGATACTATATATTTGATGTCAATTTTTGTATATAATTTATATATTTTTTTATCTATTTTTTTTAATGTGAATAAGATGTGTATATTTTGATCATTAGGTTTGTAAGGTCATTATTTATTATTGTTCTTCTTTATTTTCATGAATTAAAGTTAATAGCTTTTTTACGCTCTATAGAAGATTTTGTTTTTGTGAATTATGAACGAGTGAAATCAACCATGCCCTTTTCTATCTAAACATTATGTACTAGATAAAATTATGATATAATTCCTTATTGGTTGTTTATAGAAAATATTTGATGTTTGAGTTTGGTGCTCGATCGCCGATTATATATTAATAACTAGTCACTGCCATCATAAATTTTGTTTTATTGATTTTTGGTTTTTCATGTTTCTTTCCAGCAATGCAAAGAAGGTCATGATGTGCTCCCCGAGCAAATTAAAGCTGTATTGTTGGATACATTGAGTTTCCATGGCATGATGTGAGTGAAATAATGGACAGTGCTATCTTTACAAAGACAATAATTATAATTGTTGTAGCATGCAGTTGGTAGATGCTATTGCTTCTATGTCCGGACCAACATTGAAATGGTTGGCTAATCTCTAGGTTTAATAAGGTTTTGGATTTTCTATGAATTTTAGAACAACATACTTTTACTACCTTTTTTTTGGACCAGAACATGCTTTTATTACTTAAAGTCATGGAGTAATTGTTATTTGTTTTTATATGTGGGGCCATTTAGGTTTTTTAATTGGTTTAACATTGCAATAAAAAATAGGCAAAGTTCATAAATTTGAGGTGGCACGAGTTGTAGTACTTGGACAAAATTATCACTCATTTTAGGGAGCAACGCCAAGCAGTATCCAATTTATCTACAACTTGCTATGTCATCTTGAACTTATGTACCACGCCACATCAAGGAAAAAATTGACATTTCAATATCATAAATTACAAAGAAATATTGTTTTGTTGAAATTCATTTCAAAGCCTCGTATTTCAAAAATTCTTAGAAGTTTAGAACAAATTTTCCAATTCTTTTAAGAACCACTTGAGTAGAGTTTTCTAAAACAAACTTACAAGTTAAACATATTTTTATTGTAATAGTTATATCATTATATAGTGAAGGCAAATTCTTTAACATACGCAAGATTATGTCGTTGCTAATAAGTTATGTGGTATGAGTTAAGTGAAAATTAAGAGATGTTCACGATGATTGTTTTTATTTTTTGAATAGTGAAAAAATTCTTGAAGTAATGAAGAGACATAATATAGGTATAAAGTTAATATTGAAGTGAGATAATTATTGTGTGTTTTTACTCTCTTCTCTCCAACCCTGAGTTATCTTTAGTGCATCTGATTTAACACGTTTTCAAATTTTATTGTGTGTTTATATAAATTAAGTGTTAACCACTTTATTCTTTTGAAAATATTTTAAAGAAATTTTTTTTAGTTGACTCTTGAATCCAACTCATTCGTGAGCACATTGATTTGTATCCAAGTATCAAATTTGGTCAAAATATATCCAACCCTATACATATAAAACCTTGTTAGATACATTTAAAAATTATAATAAAAATATCTTACACATTTACCAAATGACAATTTATTTAAATTTATATTCTAGACTATTGATTCTTTTAATTTTAATTCTCATATAGGAGTATTATAGCAACTATTAAAAAATAAAGTTAATCTTTAATTTCCCCCCGATGTATTTAGTTTTAATTCTCGTAAGAGTATTATAGCAATTATCAAAATGTTCAACTTTTATGTTTATTTTTAAGAGATCGTATTCCTACCTTGCGATTATGTGAATTTTTTGTTGCAACAAGAGGTCTCATCTTCGGAATGCGACCATCTATAATCTTGAGTTTGATCTTAACCACTCAAAAATATTATCATAAAATTAAAAAATTAAAAAGTTATAAATGGTTAATCCATGAGATGCGACCTCCTACGGAAAAAAAAAATCATCATTCAAATACCCCATTTAAAGTTTTTTTTGCATCTATATATATATTTTTTTATTTAAAACTCTTCGTTATATCCTACATTAAAATATATATATATATATATATATGAAAATATCCTACTTTTATTTTTTACTTTTAAGGAGATCACATATTTGTCTAGCGATCACTCAAATGATATGTACGAGGTGGCATCCCCGGAATGCGACGACATATAACCTTTTAATTTTTTTATTTTTTATTTTAACGAATGAGTAATTATTAATTTAATAAATAAAAATAATAAAAAATCAAAATTATATTAATAAAAAGAAATACATCACAATTAATATATATTTTTTTCAATTAAATGTATTTTGTTTCAATTTAATGTATTTTATTTGATTTTATTAATATGATTTACTTTTATTATTATTATTTATTAAATTTAGATGAAAAATAGAAGAAAATTGTTAACAAAATTAATTTAAGTTACTAATTTATCTACAAAATAGAAGAAAATTATTAAAATAATATAAACGTTTATTTGTTTTAACACATCTATTCAATAATAATAGTTTAATTTAATTTTTTTCTTTTATAAAATATATTTTATTAATATAATTTTGTTTTGTTAATTATTTTTTATTTATTAAATTAATGATTAATATTTATTAAAATAAAAAATTAAAATATTATAAATGATTTTATCCGTTGATGCGACCTCTAGCCTTCTAGTGTTGTAGAGAAGAAAAAAAAAATTAATATATAAATTTAAATGTAGAATATAATAAAGAAATTAAATAAAAAGGTTTATAGATACAAAATAACCTAAATTTCAACCCTTACTTCCACAACACTTCTTTCCGGTCACAAGACTCCACCATCTACTCTTTCTCATCTCCTTTCAATCGCTCTCTCTCCACTCAGACGGAAATTCTTTCTTATACCCTAAACCCTAGTCTCTCTCTCTCTCTCTCTCTCTTTCACACATTTGCCACTTCAATCTGTATCTCCCTTTTCTGTGTCGTGAGTGTCTTGATTTAAGCTGTTAGTACAGAAAACCCTAATTTAGAGAGAAATGGAGAAGATGAAAATAGAAGAAGTTCAATCCACGACGAAGAAACAGCGAGTTGCCACTCACACTCACATAAAAGGCCTAGGTCTCGAGGTTCGTTCTCTTCCTCTTTTACCAATTTAACAAGTTATTGTCTCCATTATTTCATTTTTGTATGAAAATAATCGCTACTATGTTTGAATCTTATTCATAATGATTTGAAGTTTTAATGTATGCTCAAATGGATTGGATGCTTCAATTTTAAGGTTTGTGCTTTTTTTTTGGGGTTTTGGTTTGGTAATTGTTCAGGTCAGTGGAAAAGCACTGCCTTTTGCATCTGGATTTGTGGGACAAGCTGAGGCAAGAGAAGCATGTGGCCTTGTGGTTGATATGATACGTCAGAAGAAGATGGCTGGCAAGGCACTCCTTCTCGCCGGGCCACCCGGGACTGGCAAGACTGCATTAGCACTTGGGATATGTCAAGAGCTTGGGACCAAGGTTTCATACTAAAAATCTTTCTTATATTATATGTTCTTTTGTTTCTGTGACTGTATAAGGATTATTTATACCACTTTGTAGGTTCCATTTTGCCCAATGGTAGGTTCAGAAGTATATTCAACAGAAGTAAAGAAGACCGAGGTTCTTATGGAAAATTTTCGACGGGCTATTGGTCTACGTATTAAGGAAAATAAGGAAGTATATGAAGGCGAGGTGAGTTCACTGTGTTTTCTTTGTTAAAACTGTTATGGGTTTGCTGTTCACTTTATCTTGTCTTACATACTTTTTATATCATTTTTTTTTTTTAATGTTTTTCTGGTTTTGTACTAGGTGACTGAGCTCTCTCCCGAAGAAACTGAGAGTTTAACAGGAGGTTATGGTAAAAGTATTAGCCACGTGATAATTGGGTTGAAGACAGTTAAAGGAACCAAGCAACTAAAGTTGGACCCCACGATATATGATGCCTTGATTAAGGAAAAGGTGTGGTTTCTTATTTTCTTGCCTTTCCTCATGCTCTCATCCTTTTCTCTGTGACTGTGTTTTATATTTTATAACTTATTTTTGTTTGTTTAGGAAGCTATTTTCATTTTAAAGCTATGCAATATTTGGTGTCAACCATTCTACTGTTTTGATATATGGGGTTTATGCACATTGTACAGGTAGCTGTTGGGGATGTTATATATATTGAGGCAAATAGTGGGGCTGTGAAAAGGGTTGGCCGAAGTGATGCTTTTGCTACTGAGTTTGACCTTGAAGCAGAGGAGTATGTTCCACTTCCTAAGGGAGAGGTTCACAAGAAAAAAGAGATTGTTCAGGTATTTGATTTGAAAACCATTTTTATATTTATGTGAAGTCTATAAAGATTTTCTAATTTTGTAAATTTATTTGAATCCTTGGTGATAAAGTTGTTATATGAACTTGGACTGATGCCAGGTTTCATTTCTAAATTTAATTGATAATTTCAATAGCTTCACTTCTATTGTTTTCTTTGAAGTTGATGTACTGGCACATCATTTAGATGATAACAGCTTAGGATTTGGGTATCATTTTGAATGTTTCCAATTCAACATTTTGTGAATGTATAGAGAATTTATGCATTTTCAAGGAATTTGTATTTGACCATTGTAAGAAAGTTTTCCTTCTGCACTGAAGAGGAACTAATTTAGTGGAAGTGCCTCAAACCACCATAAGACGTTACTCTGCCGAGTCTCTATATTTAATTTAGAGCAGTGTGTACTTTTAGTTCATTCTGTTTTGATTTGTCAGTTTGTTTTAATTATTATATTGAAGTCATTTCATGAAGGGGGCGAGGAAGACTTTAAGCAAATTTCTATGGACACCATAATTTTCTTCTTCTAGTAAAACAAAATCTTTTTGGCTTGAAGTTTTTATTAAAAAATTGTCAAAGGTCCAGATTCCGCAAAGATATTTTCTAGACACTAGCTATACATTACTGGTTTCTTAATGTTGTTTGGATTTGTTTTTTGTTCTTAAAGGATGTAACCCTACATGATCTGGATGCTGCCAACGCACGACCTCAAGGAGGGCAAGATATTTTGTCTCTTATGGGCCAGATGATGAAACCTAGGAAAACAGAAATCACTGACAAGTTGAGACAAGAAATTAATAAGGTATTTTTATAACTTGTAGTACCTGTTTAGTTGTTTAACTAGAAGGGGATCCTTGACAAAATGGTCAGAGTTATTGTAATGTAATCTAAATTTCATAAGTCTATGTAGTGGCATGATGGCATCAGCTTCTTGCAAATGCATGGTGGGGCATTCTAATGTAGACCTACCATGAAGATGCTATTTGCTACTACGTTACCTTTTTCATTGGGAAAAAACTAATGGTCTAAGAAATGACCTTTTCCTAGCAATTTTCTCAATTAATTTTGATTATCCTTGGGTTAAAAAGTTATTCTTTTTGATGTTTCATGCACTAAAATGAAATTGGTGATTACTGCACTAAAATGATGTTTCATGCACTAAAATGAAATCAAATTAGTAAAGTCATACTTATGACCAGAAAAGCCAAGGTAAAAAATGGAGAGGTGATATAAGAACAAGAGAGTAGTTTATACATGTTTACAAGTATGCTTCTTATGTTGGTGACAGGTTGTCAACCGATATATTGATGAAGGTGTTGCAGAGCTTGTCCCTGGGGTTCTATTTATTGACGAGGTGACTTCATCGTTGACTTCTCACGAATTAATGCCTGCAATTGTATTGCATACATTTAATAATGGTCTAATGATGCTTTGCAGGTGCATATGCTAGATATGGAATGCTTTTCCTATCTTAATCGTGCTTTAGAGAGCTCCCTATCTCCAATAGTAATCTTTGCCACAAATAGAGGAATATGCACTGTAAGGTATGATTAAACTTAAATTGCTTATAAAGTTTTGGTGAAGTGGAAAATTTGGAGAAACTACATAAATAAATATGATTACTTGTATTGTAGCTCATCATGTTTGGGAGGTCTATGCATGACCTAGAAGACACTTGATTTTCCAATATCTTAATGGACCATGTTTCTGTTTTCATGATTTGTTGAAGAATAGAAGTTCCTTAACACAAAAACGTGATCATATTAGTTAGTAGTTAGATTGATATGATCCCATTTTAATTATTTTTATGATGCTTAAATTTGAGTCTAAAATTGACTGCTCTTTACAGAGGGACTGATATGACCAGTCCTCATGGCATACCTGTTGACTTATTGGATCGATTGGTGATCATTCGAACACAAACCTATGGTCCGGCTGAAATAATACAAGTAAATGGCCTTCAACTTTCTTTCAAATAACCTTTCAATATGTCAGACTTGCTCATTTTGTATGTACTAACACACATGCTTCTTACTTGTGTATATAGATTTTAGCTATCCGAGCTCAAGTGGAGGAACTGGTTGTTGACGAGGAAAGTTTAGCTTTCCTTGGGGAGATTGGACAACGGACGTCGCTAAGGTGTGGATTCTAGATTGCATGTTATCCAATGTTTTCCTTTCCTATGATACTTATACGTGTTGCTTGTCAGGCACGCGGTTCAGCTTTTGTCACCTGCTAGTGTTGTTGCCAAGATAAATGGACGAGACAACATCTGCAAGGTAATTATGGATTGAATCTTCGGTACTTGAAGCAATTTGTTTTCAACATCCCTTTTGACTAATTGAGGTACTATTGGTTTGAAATTTGTAGGCGGATCTTGAGGAAATTTGTTCGCTTTATTTGGATGCCAAATCATCAGCCAAGCTACTTCAAGAACAACAAGAAAAATATATATCATAATCACTATTTTTAACCTGTTGAAATGACTGTTGCTAGGATCTAAACTGCTTAGTTTTACCCTTGTTCTTGTTCAGAAATTAATTCTTGATATTTTGTTAGAAGAGCCGTATGTCTGCACTAATGCTGTCTGTTCTATTATCTTATAGTGAGTTGTCCTTTTGTGCACATAAAATTGAATGTCTGGTAAATGTTTCATGGTATAATGGTAGGGTCCTTGATAGAATTCAATAGCAAAATGACATTATTTGTCCCTGATTTTTATTGATTGAAAGAAAATGATACACAAGAACCCTACAATGCAACAATGGTGTAAACTACTGAATTTCTAATTTTGACAAAAAATCATTGCAAACAGGGTGAGCGCCTTTATTTATAGTTTATAGGTTGATTATACAATGGTTAAAGGGATATGAGCCAAAAACGAATACCTACCAACCAACCAACCATATGACTAAAAAAATAGTACCGAGTGACCGCCTAACTATAGAGCTAACCACATTGATCAACTTCCAATCATGGTGACCTTAGTGTCTCGTTAAGAGTGCTTTTGCAGGGGTAGAAGGAGACTATAATTTTTTTAGAGTAATATTTTGTTTGTCATAAATAATTTAAATTTTTAATTATTTGTTATTATAAATTTTTTCTTCTTTTTCACAAATATAGTAAAATATTTGTAGAATGTGTGTTTTTTAAATTTTGAATAGAATATAGAGACATTCTTATGTGAACATATTATATTTAAAGATGTTTCATATACTATTGATTTGTCCATTATTCATTAGTTTTTGAATATTAATTAAAATAATAATAATTTGAAGGATTTAAAAATATAACTGTTTGTTATTAGAGATTTTTATTAATTTTTATAAATGTAGTACAATATTTATTGAATATAGGTTTTCTATATTTGGAATAGTATGTAGCCATTATTATACGAATATATTTGTGTCTTATAATTAAAAAAAAAATGATTTTTATATTGACAAGGAAGGAGTAAAACAATGAATAAATATTGTATCTCAAATCCGAAATCTTACCGTTACAGTTATGTGAGGGTTTATTTGTGATTTCATTTATTAAAAAAAAAAACATTGAATAACTTTAAATGATTTTGTTAAAAAAAAACAATGAATAAATAAATAACCAAATAAACTTTAGATGAAAATAATCTACAAATATAAATGTCAGAATAAATACATTGATATTCCTTTAGTAAACAAATAATAACAGTGAAATAAAATAGTCATTTTTTCCATCGCGGTTTTCTTATATAAATATATGTGCCATTCATCTTAAATGTCACAAGTTTATTGAAGGAGAAAAGGAAGGGAAGAAATCAAGGTGCAATGTGGAAATACAATGTTGCAATATTGTTGCTTTGCGTGTTCATTGCATTGTGTAACATACTTGAATTGAAAGTTGAAGCAAAAGCATCATCACAATTTGAAAGAGAAATCGAAGCCAAATTAAAGCTCCTCAATAAGCCTGCAGTGAAATCCATTAAGGTATGCAATTCCATAACTCCCCCATCCCATTTTTACCTACTTTGACTTCTTCTAGTGCTCTAAAATTATTGGCGTTCTATTTTCTTAAGAAAATAAAAAATGATTGATTGGTGACTGTATTAAAATTAAAAAGTGGATAGATTTTCAGATTTTAAAGAAATGTTAAGTTTTTTTCTTTCTCAACAGATGTTAAAGTTGGAAAAAAAGTTAATTTTTTTTAAACCGCCAAAGTCAATACTTTTGTTATGTTAGTAATGTTTTTTTTTTTTTTGAATTAACATAATATGATGCATAATATAATCAAAACAACGCATATTCAAAAATATACTACAATTGAATATATAATTAATTCACCTTAAAAATTGAAATGTCAATAATTATGAAAAAATATTTTTTTATTTATTATTATAAATAAGTTCATTATTGTTGGAAGCGTCGTGGATTCACTTTTTAGTTAAAGATTCTGCAAAAAAAAATTATATTTTATAATTTAGAGATTATTTTTATATTTTAGAGATTTTTAAGAAAATGAAAAGTTACTTTGTGTTTATTATTTTAAGATTTAAAGAGCTTTTATATAGTCATTATTGAGATGTATGACGTTTATCACAATTATTTCTAAAGTCATCTCAATAAATAATTTTAAATTTTTTTACAAATCAACATAACAATGAAACACTTTTTAAAAAACTACAATAAATATATGCAAACTTTTAAAAGTAATTATTTTACAGAAAATTTATAACAAATGCTCCGAAGAGCTCGTTAAAAAAACCATTTTGAATGTATATATTTTTCCATAACAGTAAACGTTTTATATAAAGATATTACCTAAATAAATTTTTATTAAATATAGAAAAAGTTACTGAAATAATTGTATAAACATGTAACGAATTAGATTTTCAGCCATGGAATCTTAAAAGAATTTTCAGACTCTAGTTCCTGTTTATAAGTTTCAATAATATTTAATAATTTACTCTTCTGACAATCATTTTTAATAAAAAATAAATATAATGGTATAATTTTAATTCAAAATAAAAGTAATTCTTGGACTAATTCAAATTTTTAGTGATTAATTGATTTAAAAAGTTATTGGAACTTAGGATTTTGTATTATTGTATTTAATAAAAATTCTAAGAATTTGTTTTTGCAGAGTAAAAATGGAGATATTATTGATTGTATCAACATTTACAAACAACCTGCTTTTGACCATCCAACATTAAAAAATCACACTATTCAGGTATGTTATTAATTACTATAACCATGTGAGGTTTTATGTGTGTAATATAATATATAATTTGCATGACCATGCAGAGGATACCTGATTTTCTTCTTGAATCCGAAAGTCGAAGCAATGGAAATAGTTTGAATGCAAGCAGTGATGTGTTTCAAACATGGCAAAAAAGTGGAAGTTGTCCGAAAGGAACTGTCCCTATTAGGAGAATTCTTAAGGAAGACTTGTTGAGAGTTTCTTCACTTGATCGCTTTGGACAAAAACCCATTGAACCATTTTTTAACTCAACAACCACAAACTTAAACTTCTCTAACCTTGATGCCGCTGATGGTTATTTCAATAATCGCTCGGTATATGTTTTATACAAATGCACATAGTAAAATTCATCATTCATATGATTAATTTTAATATTGTATTAAATGAGATATGTTGGTGCGATCATGCAGGATGCACATCTTGTGACATTAGGATACAATTATATAGGTGCCATGGCAAATATTAATATATGGAATCCAACGGTTGAACGGCCAGAAGATTTTACTACCGGTCAAATATGGCTTAAGACTGGCAATGGTGCTGACTTTGAAAGCATTGAAGCTGGCTGGGTGGTTAGTTGTTTCTTAGTTATAAACACATGATTAATCCATATCTGATTTTATATATATGAGTACTTATGACTAATATGCTCAATATATGTTATGACTTAGGTTAATCCAAAATTGTACGGTGATACAGATACTCGTTTGTTCGCTTATTGGACCGTAAGTTTTTATTTCTTGAAATTTTTTTATTGTTCTTCTCAAAATATTTTCATTTAATGCAAGTCATCTTTCAATTTATTGACATTATAGAAACATTAACATATAAAATAAATGTATTAAATTGAGTAATTATTTTTTTAATATACGTGAAAAAATACAATAAACATTAATAATTAGGAAAAGAGGGAGTAGTTGATTTTTAGTTTATTGATTGTGATGCAGAAAGATTCATATAAGACTACAGGATGTTTTGATGTTACTTGTCAAGGTTTTGTGCAAATAAGCTCAGAAATGGCGCTTGGTTCTACCTTACTACCTTATTCAGCTCCGTTTAACCAACAATACGAAATTAATGTTGGAATATTTATGGTAATGTTAACATGTTTACTCTTATTTACATATTTCTATTCAACTATCTTAATACCTCAATATTTTGTAGCTACAACTTTTCATGGAAAATGAAAATTTATTTTTAGGTGGATACTACATACACATGTGTAAAGTTTTTTTTTTTTTTAAGATAACACTTTTCGATGATCCCAAAAAATGCTTCTACTTTCCACCATGTCTTGCATATAACTTCACACACACATATATTAGTAAAAATAAATAAAATGTTGCAAGTACCTTACATTAATGTCTTCAAACATAATTTTTCCATGGCATAAAAAAGACCTCATTTCCTTTCACTTCCTCCTTCTGTATCAAACTTTTGAATCAGTTCATCAATTTTCTTTGATCAATTTTTATTTAAATATTTATTTATATTTTATCACAACAAATTAAAATAAATATTATTAATTAATTTTCTGTTGTTGGTTTGATTTAGGATGAAAACGGGAACTGGTGGCTTAGAGTGAAGGATACAATAATGGTAGGTTATTGGCCAGCAGAAATGTTGGGTAATTTAAGACATAGCGCCACATTAGTTCAATGGGGTGGACAAGTGTTTAGTTATGCGGTGAAAACAGATCCTCCTCACACTGGAACACAAATGGGTAGTGGAGATGAAGCAAATAGTCGTTTTGGATTTGCATGCTACATGACTAATGTCAGAATTAAAGATTATTCAAAATCTCTAAAGTACCCTGAATATGTACATACATATGCTGCAGAACCATATTGTTACAGTGCTCTCAATGATGTTCAATATGGAAAAGATCCTGTACTCTATTTCGGTGGGCCCGGGAGACATCCTCCTTATTGTCTTTGAACTCTCATGTATGTATTATCATATTTACTTACCGGCTTTAAATACTTTGAAGAATAGAGTATTACCCCTTAGTAATTTTTCAATTGTTTCATCTCCCAATTTTGTCTAAGTTCTCATTCATAAAAATATATAAATAATTATCATATAAGACAACAATTGTCATTTATGAGATTAAATTATTATATATATGACATATTTTTATTAATATAAATTTTAAAATAATTACTATCATACGCGAGAGAGTTGTCATTAATAAGATTGAATTATTATATACAAAATAAATTTTTATTTATAAAACTTTCAAGTTAATTATCATATACAACATAAGTTTTTACTAATCAAAATTTTAAAATAAATATCATACACGGAATTAGTTTTCACTAATAAAAATTTCAAAATTATAATCATACATATTATTAGATTGTATATTTATACATATTATTAAATTATTAGATTGTATATTTGAAATTATAAGTAAGTTTTATCTTGTTTCACTTTAGTTTAAATACAAAACATGTAAAGGAAAAAAAAAAGTGCAGTTATATTTATAAGTTTTCATCTTTCATTGCTTTTAACTTTTCAAGCATATTCACATAGAGAATGTATAAACTCCATCTTCCATTGATTTTACCTTTTCAAACATATTCACATAGAGAATGTATAAACTCCATAACATTAAAAAAAAAATCAATTTAATAAACTACAAATATTATATTTTTATTCTCTTTGTATTTTTTTATTATTTTTCTTTAATTAAAATATTTATTTTATTTATTTTTAATCATTTATGTTCTTTTAATAATAATTTATCTCAACTATCAATCTTGAAAAAATTACCCAACAACTCGTGACCCCCGTGGCAACACAGGTTTTTCTGCTTGTTCAACTTAAGTTGACGTTAGGCATGAGAAAACTCGTATAAAAAATAACAATGCATTTTAGATTTTAGAGAAGTTTATCACATGTTTCTGTTGAATACAAATGCACAAGAGATACTTGTTAACATTTGTATAAAAAAAACAATACTTTTCAATTTAAAAATAATTATCATATTTATCTAATTTTGCACCAATTAAAAAAAGATAATAAATAAAAAAGAGAATAATAATTTTAACAATTATCCTTCTGAACAATTTGTATATTTTAATTTTTATAAATACAAAGTGAGAAATAATAAAATCGGAATAATGAATTTTAATCATAAGATAGAATTGAAAAAAAGAAATAAATCAAAATCATATTGAAAACTTAAAGTAGCAGTATTTTGAGTACAAGTTATATTTATAAATAATTTAATTAATATATATTATCGATGTAAATAATTTTTATATCGTCAATCAATTCCAATTATTAAATTATTAGAGATATTTGATTTTCACTATCATTATTATAAATTATTATAATGAATTACATTGTACAGTTATTTACATTATCAATAAATTTAAATAAACTCTTATGTAAATGTGACTTATTATTATAGGAAGAAAAGTATAACTAGTTTTTTGTCAAAAGAAAGTGAAAGAGTAAATAAAGTTAAAGACATTAATAAAAAAGATGATAAATAGTGGTCGTATTGTCTAATTT
>JBBPBS010000276.1:6357810-6368532 GCA_037974835.1 Cicer judaicum
TGACTTGTGAAGAAAAGTATAACTAGCTTTTGTCTAAAGAAAGTGTAAGAGTAAAAAAAGTCAAATAAGTTAATAAAAAAGATGATAAATAATTATCGTATTGTCTAATTTTGTACAAATTAAAAAAATAAAAAATAAAAAGAGAATAATAATTTTAAGAATTTGTATATTTTAATTTTCATAAAGACAAAATGAGGAATAATATGGAATAATGTATTTTGATTATAGGATAGAATTGAAAAAAATAAAAAAATCAAAATTATATTGAAAATTTAAAGAACCAGAATTTTGAGTACAAATTATTTTTATAAAGAATTTAATTTGTATATATTGTAGGTGTAAATAATTTTTATTTCGTCAATCAATCACAATCTTTAAATAATTATAGATATTTGATTTTTACTATAATTACTTCTAGAATTATATTTATAAATGAATGTAATATATTATATTGCATAAGTTTTTACATTATCAATACATATGAAATAAACTCTTATATAAATATGACTTGTCATCGTGGGAATAAAACTGTAGCTAGCTTCTGTCTAAAGAAAGTGAAAGAGTAAAGAAAATCAAAGACATTAATAAAAAAGATAATAAATAATTATCGTATTGTCTAATTTTGCATAAATTAAAAAAAAAAGAATAATAATTTTAAAAATTTGTATATTTTAATTGTCATAAATACAAAATGAAGAATAATACATACTAATGCATTTTAGTTATAGGATAGAATTGAAAAAATATATATCAAAATTATATTGAAAATTTTAAGAACCATTATTTTTAGTACAAATTATTTTTATAAAGAATTTAATTTATATGTATTGTAAGTGTATATAATTTTTATTTCGTCAATCAATCACAATCATTATAGATATTTTATTTTTATTATAATTATTTTTAAAATTATCTTTATAAATGAATATAATGTATTATATTGCATACATATTAAATAAAATCTTATGTAAATATGACTAGTCATCGTGCGAAGAAAAGTGTAACTAGCTTTTGTGTATAGAGAGTGAAAGAGTAAAGAAAGTAAAAGACATTAACAAAGAAGATGATAAATAATTATCGTATTGTCTAATTTTGCACAAATTAAAAAAAATAAAATAAAAACAAAAACATAATAATCATTTTAACAATTTGTATATTTTAATTTTCATAAATAAAAAATGAGGAATAATACGGAATAATGTATTTTAATTATAGGATAGAATTGAAAAAAAACAAATCATAATTATATTGAAAATTTATAGAACTAGAATTTTGAGTACAAATTATTTTTATAAAGAATTTAATTTATATATATTGTAAGTGTATATAATTTTTATTTCGTCAATCAATCACAATCATTAAATCATTATATATATTTGATTTTTATTATAATTACTTCTAAAATTATCTTTATAAATAAATATATTGCATAATTTTTTACATTATCAATACATATTAAATAAACTCTTATGTAAATATGACTTGTTATCGTGGAAAGAAAAGCGTAACTAACTTTTGTCTAAAGAAAGTGAAAGAGTAAAAAATGTCAAAGACATTAATAAAAAAGATGATAAATAATTATCGTATTGTCTAATTTTGCACAAATTAAAAAAATAATAAATAAAAAGAGAATAATAATTTTAACAATTTGTATATTTTATTTTTCATAAATACAAAATGAGGAATAGTACATAATAATATATTTTAATTATAGGATAGAATTGAAAAAAAATAAAATTATATTGAAAATTTAAAGAACTGGTATTTTGGGTACAAATTATTTTTATAAAAAATTTAATTTATATATATTTTAAATGTAAATAATTTTTATTTTGTCAATCAATTGTAATAATTAAATCATTTCAGATATTTGATTTTTATTATAATTATTTCTATAATTATCATTATAAATGAATATAATATATTATATTATATAATTTTTTATATTATCAAAATATATTAAATAAACTCTTATATTTGTTTCGTGGGAAGAAAAATGTATCTAGGTTTTGTCTAAAGTAAGTGAAAGACATTAATAGCACCTTTTAATATTGTCCCTTTTTATGTGCTTCTTCTTTAATAAATATTGGCGCTATTCATCTTAAATGTCTATGCTAGCACCAACGAATCTTCATGGGGCATGCTCAAATTCTCCAATAATTTTTAAGAAAAATACTACTATATTTGTTTTATATTTTAAATAATATTACTAAAATACAATTTGATATTAAATGAGACACAAATATAATAATGTATATTAGAATACAAATACGACTTTCTTTATTTTACATAATATTGTATTTATGTTATATTTTGTGTTAAGTTTTGTGTTCCAATAACATTATTTTTTTTTTATAAGATACATTTGAGTTATAATTTGATCAACAAGAATTGATCAATTTGATCCATGTTATGAATCAAATACATCCATTTTTTTGGATCAAATTATAACTCAAATATATATTATAAGAAAAATTAGAGGAAACTATTTTTAAAAAAATTACAAAAATAACTACTATAATTATAAAATAAACTAAAATTTTCAACCTAAATTCCATTGTATCCTAAATTTCATTTCAACTTAAATTCCAACAATGTTAATTGTGAATTTTATAAAAAATCTAACAAAAATTAATTAAATTATATTCATTTTTTTTATGAGTTTGATTCCAAATTAAACTAAATCAATAAATTTGATATTTATTGATTTGAGATATAATTTCACTTAATTTTAAAATAGATCGCATAATACTCAAACCAAACTCTTATTTTTTATCAATATTATGTCAATATTGATATCTTAAATAATGCGTTATATTTAAATGTACTGTAATAATTATATATATTGTCTTTGTAGTTAAGAAAATTATATTAATAGTGTAAATATTTAAATTTAATTTATATGTATCAACAAATTAATTATTCATAATTTTCATATTAATATAATAATTTAACTTTTATTATAATTACTTTTAAAGTCACATTTGTAAATATTTTTGATGGGGTAACATCGTAAAACTTTTTAAAAACTGGACCTCTCCAATAGTTTTACTAGTTTATTGAATTCAGGGAGAAATGAAAGATGAGACAAATGTATTTCATTACAAATAATAGTCTTTCTCGAGTTTGTGGGACGGAGCTATAAAATATATCTATGGACATACATTTCACAATACATAAAGATTAAAGACATTAATCATAGGGATGTATGTGGATTGAATCGTTCAACTTTGAAAAGAAAAAAAAACATTTGATTCAGTTTCTTCGATTTTGTTATTTAACTATACAATCGATTTAATTTTAATTTTATTTCTATTAATTTAAATTGAATTGAATTTTGATTTTGATCATTAGAATAATATATTTTAAGTTATCTTTTAGAATAATATATTTTTTTATTACGATAAAAAATAGTTACGAAATATCAATCATTGTAAAGAAATAAAAATAACTGCTCTTCAAAAAAGTTATATAATGCTTATAGTCTAGAAAAAGGAAATGTTAGTAAAAAGAATTTAAGAAATAAACGTACATAAGGTAAAATTGATTTTTTTGGAAATATGAAGATATACATTTGACATACTATGTACATATCTTCATATTTCCAAAAAAATCAATTTGACATACTACGTGATTTTCCAAAAAAATCATTAGTGACTAAATTCGATTCAGTTTTTACACCCATCTTTTAAAATGATTTTTACCTTAATCAATATAATCTTTCATTTTATATGTTTTCATTAATTTTCCATTAAGTTGTTAACAATGTTTGTCTATTGCACTAATGTTCCTTCACCTAAATTTTAGCCTTTTCCAAGTGAGATTATTAATGGGACAACATTATTCATCTTTATTTCTTTATATTTTGGGCTAATCCTCCCAATTTACTAATTTTTTATTTAATAAATTTATAAAAGTGATGCAAATAAATAAAAAAATTTAATACGTCAACATAGTTGAAATGTTGATATTTTTGTACTCTAATATTGCTTGAAAAAATAACACCTTTTGTCAAAAGAGAGTAAAAGACATTTATTACATCCATTAAGTATTGTCCATTTTTCCGGGCAAGCATCTTGTATAAATATTTGGTGTTTTATCTTGAATTTCTACCATTTTCGTAAAGAAGAAACTATATCAAGGTGCAATCAATGGAGAAATATAATGTTGCAATATTGTTGCTTTGCGTGTTCATTGCATTGTGTAACATACTTGAATTGAAAGTTGAAGCACAAGCATCATCACAAGTTGAAAGAGAAATCGAAGCCAAATTAAAGCTCCTCAATAAGCCTGCAGTGAAATCCATTAAGGTATGCGATTCCATAACTAACCCATCCCATTTTTACCTACTTTGACTTCTTCTAGTGCTCTAACATTATTGGCTTCTATTTTCTTAAGAAAATGATCAACAATGATTGAAAATCAACTTCTTGAATAATGTGGCATGAAAGATTCTACTTTGTTTTTTATCAAATGAACGATTCTACCTAAAAACCCAAAAAATCATTTTGAATAAATTTGGACAAATTTCCCCACTTTAGAATATATGCAATGTGATCAATAAATCAAAATCAGAAAAATCAGACAATACACGTACCAATTTTACTAAACCAATTTTTAAAACTTTATCTTGGAGTCTCTGGAAGTTGAGACATTCTATTATTTTTTTATTTATTTTTTTTTATAGTCATTTTTATATATGAAATGGGTAAAAATTACAGTTATTGTTATTGTAAGAAGGTGAAAGTAATACAATGATAGTTGTTAATTTTTTTTACCTTAATAAATCTGCATTAAGTTAGGTCTATTTACTTTGACGAATTATTTTTATTTTAAATTAAAATCATATAAAAAATTTATTGTTATTTTGTATTCTAGTTTTACTAAGAATGATGTAAAATTAGTATAAGCTAGAAAATTAATTTATTAAAAATATTAAATCTTTAAAAAAAGATTAATTAACATAATTGCCACTCTAAAAATTTTAATGGTCAACACATCACAGCTACTTATGTTAATTAGTTTTAAAATTATCATACAAACATATTTAACATCATACGGTTATGATTCCCTTTTTTATAAAAAAAAGTCTTTATACTAATAGTGTATACAAATTAAATTTATCTTTTAAACAAAAATTAAAGTTTCAAATCTCATTTAAAATTTGAGACGTAAAAATCTTATTCGCTACATATCTATTCGGTAGTATTTCAATGGTTTTTTTTTTATTAGGTGAGCTTTGAATTATTAAGTCTAAATACACAATAATAAGAATATTGTTAATTTGCAGAGTGAAGATGGAGATATTATTGACTGTGTCAACATCTATAAACAACCTGCTTTTGATCATCCAAACTTAAAAAATTACACTATTCAGGTATATTATTAAATACCAATACTAGCTGGATATTTATGATAGGACTACTATTCTAGTACAAAGATAGTATATACATTGCATAACATATGCTCAAACTAATAGACTTATGCATCTCTAACTACCAAATTATGCAGAGAATACCTGATTTTCTTCTTGAATCCGAAAGTGGAAGCAATGGAAATAGTTTGAACGCAAGCAGTGATGTGTTTCAAACATGGCAAAAAAGTGGAAGTTGTCCGAAAGGAACTGTCCCTATTAGGAGAATTCTTAAGGAAGACTTGTTGAGAGTTTCTTCACTTGATCGTTTTGGACAAAAACCCTTTGAGCCATTTGTGAATTCAGCAAACACCACAAACCTTAATTCCTCTAGCCTTAATGCCACCACTAATCTAGTTAGCCTCATTAATCGCTCGGTATATTTCAAAACTAATGCAAACTAGTTGTATACATGTGCATGCATGCATGCACACACAAGTGATTGTTAATATTATATGTCGGTTTGTGATCATGCAGGATGCACATCTTATGACATTAGGATACAATTTTATTGGTGCAATGGCAAATATTAATATATGGAATCCAAAGGTTGATGTTGAACGACCAGAAGATTTCACTACTGCTCAAATGTGGCTTAAGGCTGGCAATGGTGCTGACTTTGAAAGCATTGAAGCAGGATGGATGGTTCGTTATCACCCTACTTCAAAATCATATTTTACCATACACATCTAGTTGTTTTGTCAATGACATGGTTGATTAATGCATGTGTGATTTTATAGATATGAGTACACATAACTAATGCTCTATATATGTTATGGTTTAGGTTAATCCACCGTTGTATGGTGACCACAGATCTCGATTGTTCGTCTATTGGACCGTAAGTTTCTATTTATTTATTCAAAAATATGTTTTTTTGTTGGTGTTTTCAAATCATATTGTTGGTTTTTGTTTTCATGATTGTGATGCAGAGAGATTCATATAAGTCAACAGGATGTTTTGATCTTACTTGTCATGGTTTTGTGCAAATAAGTTCAGAAATGGTGCTTGGTTCTTCTTTAGAACCTTATTCATCCAGCTTTAACCAACAATACGAAATTAATGTTGGAATCTTTAAGGTAATGTTGATATGTGTGCTCTGATTTGCATATTTCTAGTGAACTATATATCCTAATCACTCAACATTTGATTGCTATATATATATATTATAATTAACATGGAATTTATTTAAATTGTTGTGTTGATTTAGGATAATGGTGGAAACTGGTGGCTAAGAGTGAAGAATAGAATAATTGTAGGTTATTGGCCAGCTGAGATTTTGGGTAATTTAAAACATAGTTCAACATTAGTTCAATGGGGTGGACAAGTGTATAGTCATTCAGTGAAAAAAACTCCTCACACTGGAACACAAATGGGTAGTGGAGAAGAAGCAAGTGGTGGGTTTGGGTTTGCAAGCTACATGAGTAATGTGAGAATTAAGGATTATTCACAATCTCTCAAGTATCCACAATTAGTACATGAATTTGCTGCAGAACCATATTGTTATAGTGCTCTCAATGCTGTTCATTATGGAAAAGAACCTATTTTCTTTTTTGGTGGACCCGGACGATATATTCCTCATTGTCCTTGAATCCTTACATATTCATATATACACATGCATGTACAATGTGTTTCATGAAAAATAAAATTATTGTTACTAATAATAATACTACATTTATTGTTACTAATTATCATATGTTATTCGTTTCTAACACAACTGATAGCCATAACAAAAATTTTGTTACTTCTTCAAATGGGCTTGATAGTAGACGGTTGATTTTTTTTATTTTTTTTTATACAAAGAAAGCCTAAAGATTTAGAGAAAAGAAACAAAATCAATTAACAAATACTTCTAATAAGTTTAGAGAAGGAGATTCCCAAAATTATCACCAACTAAGATTATCTCATGCGGTATGATAATATTATGATGAATATCCCTTTCGGAGATAAAGTTTAACTGATACGGAGAGATGATATTATTAAGCAAAAGTTTCATACGGTTCACTATAATTTCAGTAACCAATTCATAAATCACATTGCAAAGAGAAATAGGACGAGACTGTGTGAGAAATTTCGATTGGTCAACCTTAGGAATGAGCACTCAAAGAGTATTGTTAGTTGAGTTAATCTACGAATGATCATTTCATACACTGCTAACAAACTAGTATAAAGACGAAACCACAATATCCTAACAATACCAGTAGAAAAAAGCTAGAAAACCACAATGTCCTAACAATATCAAACAGAGTCTTCTGGATCTCAACTATAGAATACAAATAACGCAAAATTAATTTATCTAGTTGTCAAACTCGATAAATCTAGATATGTTGACCCGTGTGTCTTCTTTTTACTCATCGAGTCCCGAAATTTCATTGAAATCTCCCAACATCATCCAAAGAGACAAGATATTAGCAGATAAATTTTTTAACATGTGTCAAGTCTCATGTCTCTTTATCTTGAACCAAAGTGATATGTAAGTCATTTTTGTTCCACATCAACCAAATACCTCCAGCAAAACCATTAGCCCCGATCCTCAAATTCTTGAGAAATTGAGTCTTTTTTATAGTAATAGTGGTTTTAACACCACTGCATCTAATTTATTAGAGAGCACTTATGCAATTCCAAGATAAAATAATCATTAAAATAATAAAATTATAGGCGAAAGATAAATCTATTCTACTCGTTTTAAAGTATTTGCATATAGGAGTCTGTCTTTAAATTTGTGATGTCTTCATCCATTCCTTGCATGTGAGGTATATCACAAATTGCATTGGTGTTAAATTGAGTTGGATTTGCATTATGCACCTTCACACTATGTTTTAAGTCGTTAGATAAGACTAATGCATTGATTTCAACTGTTGCCACTATATTTTGAACTTCGAAAACCGTGTAGCCTTCTTTATAGATGTCAATCGATTCCAACTTTTTGTGGGTGTCCTTTGTAGCCTCTAAAGCATGTATGTTGTCATTTGTAGCATTTTCTAATCTAGATATTTTTTTCTTTCATGTTTTTGGAATGTGGAAGGTACTTACTTGATTTTCTCCATCTTTATGAGTATATTTTCTAAAATTATCATACACCTTTTGAAAGGAGTAAAACTTATTATTTATTTTATTTTGTTGACTGTTTTCCTTGCCACCAAAAATAGAATGTTTATGCCGCCTTTTTTTACATTGCATAGTAATCCAATCACCATATAGCAAATCATCTTGATTTCCTCCAAGAATTTTGCATGTTTCCTTTCCACTTGTGGCATCCATTTATGAAACTTTTGGATTTGGTTGTTGTAGCTGTCCACTTCCATTTTGCACCACTGCCTTTGTACCATCATTGCACGTTGCGTTGTTTTTATTCTCATTGTCATCACCATAATGTTTCGGCATACTTTCTTATGTTGTAACCCATCAGACAATTCTGTTGTAGGTACCCATAACATCCACAATTTGTATATATAATATGAAATCCTTCATCTTGCTCCATTGAGAGTATGTGTATCCACTTTCACTAGTTTCCCCACAGTAGTCACAAGAGCCAAGAGAAAACTTTATTTATAGTAAACAAGATTGAGCCTTTGAATTCTTATCCAAACCATTGTTTTATCAATCGTTGCACTCGTAGTATTGAACTCCTGAGTCCGCCGATGTTTTGTGCAGTACTGGCCGAAAATCATCCACAGACCCCCATTGATCACTTTATTTTTGTCACCTACACTGTCAAACTTTGCCATATAGTAACTACTCCATACATACATGATCATTTCCAGTCCCCATATTAGCTTCCAAATGCTTTCCAATTTAGATTGCATACTATTGAATCCAAGATTTTTCCCTAACAATTCACCACCAAAGGATCATGCTAAGAGGTACTCATTTTCTCCATTATCCTTATCTTAGGATCAACATAAAACATAAGTAGCAATTTATTCTCATTGACAAGCTCCATTTGAACAAGCTTTTTGGCGATTAGATATGTTTTAGCCCGAGCAATAACAATTAGTCTGTCTAACACCTTATCACGAAATGAGATAGGTTCTTATATGTTATCTTTTCTTCACTTTTACTCCACAATATGAAAGTTATTCTTGATTACTACTTATTTTGGGTGGCAACTGATGTGCCATAAAGGAAAATGTCATAGAAATTCTAACTAGCGTAAAAATCCTAACATATGTTTTTTATTTTATTTAAAATTAGACTAAGTTTTCTTATATTCACACCCGCAAAACCGCAACATATATATAACCCACTAAAGCGCAGTTTCACAACCAAAACATCCTACTAAGGGGGACTCATCTCCTCCATTATCTTAGGATCTCCGTGAAACATATGTAGCAATTTGTTACCATTGACATGCTCCATTTGAACAAGTTTTTTTGCGATTAGATCTATTTTAGCTCGAGCAATAACAATTAATTTGCCTAGCACTTTATCATGAAAGGAGATCAGGTTTTTGTATGTTATCCTTCTTCACTTCTTCTCCACGATCCGAAGGTGCTTCCTTGTTACTGATTAATTTGGACGACGGGCGATGTACCATAAAAGAAAATGTCATATAAATCCTAACAAGCATAAAAATTTTAGAAGATTTTTTTTTATAAAAAAAAAAATAGATTGAGTTTTCTTGTATTCACACCCACAACACCTTAGTTGAACTCCTCTTACTATTTTATTATTTAAAAAAAAATGACGATCAAACTGAAATTTGTATTTTTCTAAAACAATTTCAAGTGAAAAAAAAATCACAAGTTTCCTCCAAAAAAACGTAATTTTGTTCATAACATTGTTGAACACTAAATACTAACATATCTCAAATAAAATACATAACATAATTCACCATGTTATAAAAGTTTAATTTTTTTTATTAGATTTAATCTTTGTAGATAAAAAATAAAACTTTTCAATTTTTGTTTTTTTTTTTAAATAGATTTCACTTATACAATTATACGAAGACATGATAATTTTAGTCGGACATTTTCCGTAAAATTTACTTCAATTATTCATTTTTGTTTTTCAAATTTAAATTTAAACATAAATCAGTCATATTTATAGGAAGCTCCTCAACAACACAACTTTTCAAATTTAATATTTAAAAACATATAGCACAATTGTTTAAAATAACTAATAATCGTATAGCATTGGAACAAATGAATTAAAATACAACGTGAGATTTGTGAATGTACATTTTAACAATGGTTGACTACACCCAATAATGTATATACCTAAAATGCACCTTTTGAAAATTTCTCTCTTTTCTTCTATTAAAATTTCTTTTGTTCAGATGAACTA
This sequence comes from Cicer judaicum, assembly GCA_037974835.1. Lineage (NCBI taxonomy): Eukaryota > Viridiplantae > Streptophyta > Magnoliopsida > Fabales > Fabaceae > Cicer > Cicer judaicum. Next base: position 6,368,507 of record JBBPBS010000276.1, read on the forward strand.
AACAAAGCTCTAACACAATATATATA
>JBBPBS010000276.1:6370876-6384844 GCA_037974835.1 Cicer judaicum
CATCAAAATTTTCAACCAAAACCCATTAAATTAATAATAATCTTTAATATAATACAAATTTTATCAAATCCATAACTCGAATATTCAAATACACTAATATTTTCATCTCCAACAACATCAAATAAAGAATAAAAATATGGGTTTATTTCAAGATTTAAGATATAAATTTGATTAAGTTTGTATTTTATTGAAGATGATAATGAATTTTATGGATTTTGGTTGAAAATTTTGATGATTTTTTTGAATTTTTGTAAAAAAAAGGACAACATTGTTGAAGTTTTAAAATATAAAATATCAAATCGTCACTTAAAATTAAAATAAATGACTAACTCGAAAAAAAAAATAAATGACTAAAACGTTACCTGAAATTAAGTTAGGTAACCACGAATGTAATTTAGTCTATTAAATTAGACCATTTTTTCTGATAAAATGACTTATATTATAGAATGGAAAAATATATCTATAAATTTAAAATGTAGATAAATGGAGAATCTCGTCTTCGAAGACAGACTCTTAGATATCAATGTTCCTATAGTTATTAATTGAGAACTGACAAAATAAATAATATCACTATACATAAATTTCACAATACATGCCATGCCAGACATCAATATAATCTTTTGTCAAAAGGAAGTAAAAGACATTAATGACATCCATTAATATTGTCCCTTTTTCCGTGCAAGCATCTTGTATAAATATTTGGTGTCTTATCTTGAATGTCTACCATTTTAGTAAAGAAGAAACTATATCAAGGTGCAATGGAGAATTATAATGTTGCAATCTTGTTGCTTTGGGTGTTCATTGCATTGTGTAACATACTTGAATTGAAAGTTGAAGCAAAAGCATCATCACATTTTAAAAGAGAAATCGAAGCCAAATTAAAGCTCCTCAACAAGCCTGCAGTGAAATCCATTAAGGTATAAGTATTATTTCAGACATTTTACCTTCTTGCCAGCTTGCAATGATCTAAAAAAGTTATGAGTGAATGTGTCGTCTGTATTAAAAAAAAAAAGAATTTTCAGATCATAAAATATATATAAATATTAAAGATTTTTTTTTGGAAAAAAACCGTGACAATTGCCTAATAAATTAATACTACTAGAAAACTCAAAAACAAAAATTTGTTTTGAATAAACACAACCAATTTCTCAAGTTTATAATTTATGTGCAATGACAATTAATCAAATTTTGTGTTAAATAAAAATCGGATGACTATACCAACTTTAATAAACCGAATTTTAAAACTTAAATTCATAATATATCGTAAAAACAAATTCAGAATACATCATAGCACAATCTACATCCAAAATAAAATATAGTACAATCTTCTTCCCGTAGTTTTGATTAAACGACTAATATATAGGTTTGAACAGTTACTTTTTAAAAATTTAAAATTATTAATATTTTATTGTTATTGTGTATATGATCAGTTTTACTATTAAACAAAAAATAAGTATACTATTTTGAAAATATAAAATAATATTTTTTTAGTGATTAGAACTTAGAAGGATATATAGTAATTGCGTTTGGATATAAAATCTATTTTTTTATATGCAGAGCGAAGATGGAGATATTATTGACTGCGTCTACATCTACAAACAACTTGCTTTTGATCATCCAGCTTTAAAAAATCACACTATTCAGGTGCATTATTAACTAATACTATTTGGTGAATCATATCTTACTATTATTCAGTGTGTTTTTTTACTAATACTATTCATGTGTTTTGTTAAATAATTGTTAAATAAACTATTTCAGTTTTTTTTCCAAACAAAAAAATAATTGATTTAGAAACCAATTTGTATTTTTTAAATAAATAAACTTGAACTTGGAGTTTATAAATCAAGTAGTACAAGTGATAAGGAAATATTTATTTCTGTGGGAAGTAAACAAAATTGATGTGAGAAAATTTTTAACAAAACACATGGCAAAACTAACATATATGAAATTCACATTTGGGAAGTAAAATTTATATAAATAAACATTTTCTTCCCAAAAAATATGAATTGATGTGAGTTTAATTTTGATATTATATTCAACTTTTTCCTAGAAATCCTCAATCTTGATATGACCTTAGAAATTAGAATCGATTAAGTTGTTATTATTATTATCATTATCAAACTAACATATTTGTGTGTCTTAACAAAACATATTATGTAGAGAATACCTGATTTTCTTCTTGAATCCGAAAGTGGAAGCAATGGAAATAGTTTGAACGCAAGCAGTGATGTGTTTCAAACATGGCAAAAAAGTGGAAGTTGTCCGGAAGGAACTGTCCCTATTAGGAGAATTCTTAAGGAAGACTTGTTGAGAGTTTCTTCACTTGATCGCTTTGGACAAAAACCCCAACAAGTATTTGTTAATTCAACAAATATATCAAACCTTAATTTCTCCAACCTCACTGCCAATGACGGTCAAGTTAATTTGATAAATCGCTCGGTACATATAACAAACATTATTAGTTATATTATAGGTGATCTCAAATAGATGTTTTATATAAATATGATATTGCGGTGTGATGATGCAGGATGCACATCTTGTGGCATACGGATTCAATTTTATAGGCGCACAAGCAACTATTAATGTTTGGAATCCAAATGTTGAACGCGAAGAGGATTTCACTACTGCCCAAATGTGGCTTAAGACCAGCAATGGTCCTAATTTTGAAAGTATTGAATCCGGATGGATGGTTAGTATGATTAATACATGGATAAACCACCAACAAATGCTCCCACTCATTTTTTATTTATCTAATACTCATTCAATAGTTTTTTTTTTATTAAAATTTAGGGTTATCTCCATTAAAATAATTGAAATTTTCTATTTGTGAAAAAATATATAAAACAATTTTAAAATAAAAAGACATGTAGAAACATCTTTAATTTTTTACTAAGTTATGTTGGTGTAATTTTAGTCTCTAAATTTGTGTTTAACGATAATGATGTGAATATATTCGTCAAAAATAAATATATATCAATACAAACAAGTGGTAGGACTTTACTTGTCGATAAATTTTAGATATTGAATTTGAATTTTGTTTAAATCAATTCTTAGTCGGATTTTATATTAGATACTACAATTTCTCATTAAAATAATTAGATAACACTTAAAAAAGCAATTAAAGTTACACTATTATGCTAAAAGCGACTCTCCTTTGTTGAAAAAAAGTTATTGCAAATGTGATGGTTATTACGAAATAAGTGGAATATACTAAGAAAAGTTTTCGGTTGCTTCCAGAATGCATGCATGATACCATAAATATAAGTACACTTTGCCAATGCTCTATGTATTTTTTTTACTAATGCTCTTTGTATGTTATGGTTTAGGTTAATCCAAAATTGTATGGCGACCACAATACTCGACTATTTGTCTATTGGACTGTAAGTTCCTATTAATTTATTGAAAGATTATTTGTCTTTTTCTTTTGTTAGTCTTTTTCAAATCTTATATACTACTTTGTTTAACCACAAATGTTGAGAAATATCAACTTTGATTAATTTTTGGTTTCTTGATTGTTGTGCAGAAAGATTCTTACAATTCAACCGGTTGCTTTGATCTTACATGTCAAGGTTTTGTGCAAACAAACAAAGACATAGTGCTTGGTGGTACCCTAGGACCTATTTCATCCCCTTTTAAGCAACAGTATGAATTCAACGTTGGAATATTTTGGGTAATGCTAACATGCAAGTGTTTTTTTCACATACTCCCTCCCTGGTCATTATTAAAAATTATCTTTTGTGATTAATAAATTCAGTCAAGTAGAATTAATTTTATAGATTTTACGTCAAACATAAATCAAAATTACTAAGTATATATATAATAATGAGTAGAGTGAGTACTTGTATAGGAATAAAACAAATTGTATGCAACGATGTGATCAGTAGTGTAGAGAATAAATGTTAATTTAGTTTCTGTAATTAATTTGTTGGCATGATTTAGGATAATGAGGGGAACTGGTGGCTTAAAGTGATGAATAGCATCCCCGTAGGATATTGGCCAGCTGAGTTTTTGGGTGGTTTAAAACACAGTGCCACATTGATTCAATGGGGTGGACAAGTGTTTAGTTATGCGGTGAAAACAGATCCTCCTCACACTGGAACACAAATGGGTAGTGGAAGTGAAGCAAATGGTCGATTTGGAGTCGCATGTTACATGAGTAATGTTAGAATTAAAGATTATTCACAATCTCTTAAATATCCACAATTTGTAAGTACATATGCTGCAGAACCATATTGTTACAATACTCTCAATGATGCTCCATATGGAAAAGACCCTGTATTCTATTTTGGAGGGGCAGGACGAAAGCCTCCTTATTGTCCTTGAACCCACATTAAAAACCATATAACTGTATATTGATTGTATTTGATGAATAATAGATAAACATATATTTCCCCACTCCTGTGTTTTCTTCCCCGCCCCCAAATACATTACCGGAAGTTATGATGTAATAAAAAAAAAACCGAAAAAATGAGCAAATTTAGATGGTTTAATGAGCCAGCACCCTTAAAATAATACAGCAACTTCCCAACCACTCTTCAATGGATCAAACATCTTAACATTACATGTACATAGGTCAAAAGGGTGTAATTGCTCGTTTGCATTCCAATAGTCCATATTCCTCCGTAAGCAAAACAAGACAATATTGCTTTTGCAATGGAGTTTCAAGCTAGGACAAGGTCGAATCATGAAGAAGTAACACGGTTCTTCTTTTGCCAAGATCGTCTCTGCAAGTTAAGAGGGAAAATAGACAAGAAAATTTAATATTGCAAGGATGAATTTGAAAAAACAACTATATATGATATAACATACACCACCAATGAACTTGTATGGTAGAATTTGCCTTACATGAAATAATAAACTAAAACTAGAATAAAGCCTAACATTTATGATCATCATTAATCACTAGTTTTCAAGCCAAGTAGAATTACATAGGGATACAAAATCTCCTCCCAAGCAAAGGGAGCACAGCAGAGTACTAACTCTTCCTGGTGATTCAATTCCTGTGGGAGACGTACAAGTACTTAAGAGGACAACGTACAATAATACTATGTTTTGACCAATTTTGATATGCCATACATATCTACATAACAATGTGCTGAAAGTAACTAGGTACCAGAAATAAAAATATATAATATCCCGATACATGATGCCAAACCTGCAGAAAGTACAGGAACTAGACACTGAATGGATCCTCCATGCCAATAAACAGCACTAGAGTGATTCGTACTGTTTTCTCTCCTCTTGAATAGATTGGAAAATTCTAGCTGCTGATTCAGTTGCAGTTCTTCGGTTATGAGGCACCACTTTGATAACTCGACTTTGTTGTCTTGTTTCAGGAGACTGAGGTACTACCTCTGGTTCTAATGGAACCATAGGGAAAAGAGGAAGTACATCTCTTCCTTCAGAAACTTGTCCAATGCTCATTCCTTGTGCCATTTCGCTAGGACTACTTGCTGTACTCCCCTGCAACTCAGACTCTTTGTGTCTCTGACGATTCATGACATGTGACGTTGCTCTATTTCTCTGAGCTGGTAGATTGCATGAGATTTGGTTATGTTTGTTATGATCAGCTTCCACTTCAGATAAACGGTCATTTTGTCCGTGTGCAGAGAATTGGTGCACATGTCCAACAGCTGACTCTGCAACTGCTGCTTTCATAACTGGCATTCCACCATAGGGAGGGAAGTAAGCATGGCTTCCTGGTGGAGTCTCTGGTGGAGCTGGGATTCCATAGGAAGGATTGATGAAAGGAGCAGCCCCAATTGGCCCATATTCTCCACAATTTGTACCTGTAAATCCAGGTCCAGGATATGGCTTGTAGACCAGCCCTTCAGAAGGAGACATCACAGGAATTAACCATTGATGCCCAGGCGACTGATTGAAACACCAGGGACCCATTCCACTATCAGCAGCCATATTTCCTTGATGTGGATTTCCGGCAAAAGGTGTTGCAGTAGAAAGGTAGCTCCCATTTTTCACTGACGAAATAGATGTTTTACCAACAGCATTCTCTGCAGAACATTCCATTTCTTGATTTATCTTTTCAGAATCGTCTTTGCGCTTAAGATTTTGTTCCCGAGGTTTTACAACATATTCCAATGAGAGTTTTTTGGTAGTACATCCAACTGGAGGAGACTTTCCCAGATAAGCACCATCTTCAAACAATAGATCTGGTGATCCAGCAATCAGCTGTTGGACCTGCTTAAATAAAAAGAATTTATCATTACAGACAAACTCCAAGGATGTGTGAGAAAAATCCCTGCTTCGGGACTATCACAAGCCAAGAGACAGTGTCAAAGATAATTTACCTTTATCAGTCTATGCAACTCAAACACTTGGACTGCAAACACTCTCTGTTGACTGCAGAGAGGAACAAAAGTTGGATCAAGAAAATTCTTAAGACACATACAATCAAAATAAAAATGGAAAATAAAGCATTTGGAACTAGATATGATAATGTTGGAAGCACCAGATTATAAACCACAAACTACAAAAGGCAAAGGATCTTCAATCACAGTAGGTAACTGGTTCAACATGCTATTTTCCAATCTACATAAATATCATAGGGATCAAAAGAGGACTTACAACACATGCAATCAAAATAAAATAAAAATAAAGCATTTGAAGTTAGACAAGATAATGTTAAAAGCCCCAATTTATACACAACAAACAGCAACCATCAAAGGATCATTTATAAAATATTAAATGGAAAAACAATTCATGCATTTGATACATTGAAAACGTAAGAAACATTTAATGCTTCATTAAAAGGGAGGACTACTAGGAATGGGGAGTGAGAATTTAGAAATATTCAAAGCACATATATGTCAAAATCACACAATATTAAGATATGAAACCTGTTAGAACTATAGACAGAAGGACACCTCAACTAACAAATGTGTGTAACTGTGTATTGTAAAAATAAAATCCCAAACCCAAGAAGTCTCAACAAAGAAAACCAAGGCAATAGATAAATTGGAGGAATCCACTAATTATCATAACATCTATTGAGGGCTCATACACTCTCCGAGTGTCCCTACCATACATCCAGGGGTCATCCTGCATTACTCAGTCCCCTTCTTAGCTCAAGTCTTTCAGTGCAGTGCAAGGAAACATGCTGTGACATGAAGAACCAAATAATAGGAAACCAAGACAGGAATAAATCCAAAATCCGGTCGCCATAAGACAGTAAATTATGAGATGACCTGCTGTCACAAGGGTCCCTTCCAACATAGTATAATATTTAAGCTCACAGCCCTGTTGTAACCAGTACCCACCATTAAAACATTGTTAGGGACTTTGAACGCATAAATAAAAATAAAATAACCAATTTAGAAGGGACCCCATGACTATCAAATTTCCTTTCTTCAAAGCCATACATACAACTCCTTCAATGAAGTGTAACTATCCAACCCGCATGCCTATTATTTAACTAAGGATGCATAAAAGACGCTTTAAAAGGAGAAACAGAAAAATAGCACTATCCCTATAATTCATGTTTTCTAGTCCTACATTTCTTCTCTTCCAGGGAATTTTCCTTACTTTTTTCCAAACCCGGCCCAGGCTAATGAAATATGCAGGAAAATATAAGATAGAAGGAAAATGCCAACATTCCATTAAAAAGGATAATCAAATCAGTGGAATATCAAACTTCCATCAAAAGTAGTAGCTTTGTTTTCAATATTCTAAATCTTCATACATTTCCCTGTACAACAAATTAAGGCTTTTGCTTTTGGCCAAAACTCTAACATTCATTAAATTCAACAATTAAGATACCTTCAGGTCCAAGCAATTGAAAGAGTTCACTATTTAATATTAATAAACCAGATTAGCTTTCAAACATTCCTATTTAAGATCATTTCAAGAACCAATGCTATTTACATTTGACAAACAATAAGACTTACTTGGCAATTGCTTTTCTGGCCCTCCAGAAATGTTTTTGACCTATTATTGCAACAACATCATCAGGAGAAATTTTCAGGGTTGACAAATTTTCTACCCCAGAGATCTTGGAAATGTTGTCGTTTTTGTTTAAATTTCCTTTCTGTATCGGACAACCAGTCCAGGTATCGTTATATTCAGTGCCATTGATAGCCTCGGTTGGACTGGTTTGGTTTGCTATAGGGTCGTTACTCTTGTCTACCCCCCTTGTAGATTCAACGAGAGTGTTACTTTGTTGAATTCCATTGGATTGAGACTTAGTTCCATAGTCTTCTCGTAAACATGCATCAACTTGCCGTAAGCTGCTAAATTTGAATACAGCACAATCTGAAAACTCTTGATTTGGGGTCACCTTGGCTTGTCTAACTAAGGTGTCAACACTTTCTCCAGTTGATATGTCTCTAACAGACGTAAATGGCTGCTCCTTATTTGGACTTACTTGTGGAGGACCATCAATCTCATTTCTCACATCTGTCTTCGTATTGACAAGATGGGAGCCATACTGTTTTGGATCTCTTCCACAATCAGTTTTCCCAGCTTTTGAAAAACCAAAATACCTAGAGCGTGTAGAATTGAGTTTTTTCCCATCAAAACTCTCAAGACTTTTATCATTAGATTGACCAATCTTTGAACGAACGTATACAGGAACCATAAAGTCATCTTCATCAACCTTCTTTCTCTGTTCAAGTTGACTCAAAGAAGAATTCAAATTCACCCCTTCCAATTGAAGAGAACTACGTTTTTCAGCCTGATGAATAGGAGTTTGAGAAGTTAAATGACCACGAAAGACATAATTTCTCTCCAAGACAGTCCCCTGCAAATATATAAATAGAAGTCCATACATTCAGCAAAAAAACAACTATTTCTTACACAATCATAAAACTAAAATACATACACACACACTAATTAAACTATAATAATGCTACAAGGAACTAAAAATAATAATAATTAGAATAACCAAAGCCACAGATTATAAAAATTACCTGACTTGAGGAGGATGGAGGAACTGTATTGGTAGAAGTGTTTGGGTGAAGTGGCAAGTTGAACCTTTGAGAGGGAATACTAAATTGCTCGTAGAGAGCCATTTTATTCCTAGGTGGTGCTCTTGGCCCTCCTTTCTCCGTATCACCGACATGTAGTCTAGGAAAAAGTGGACCCATCATCATCTTCTCATCATCTTTCCCTCTCTTCATTCTTAATCTTAATTCCCACTATAATACAACAAACAAAACCCTCCCCTTTTTTATGGCATGATCCTCTAATCCAACAAATTAAATACAGTTACACAACAAAATCAACTTATAATCGTTAAGCTCCAAAAAAAAAAGTGATTGTAGCACAAACACGAAACTGTACTTATAACTAATGAACCCACCCAATTTACCAAATCTAAACTTTCCCCAACTGGATACTATATAAATTCACACTCGATCATGGGTAGAGTTTATAGTAATTCAAAACAATTATTGAAAAACAAAACGCAAAGAAAGGGGAATAATAATAATTGAAGTTCCCTGAGATTACCGCAGGTAGAAAATCAGAAGTTGAGAAGAGAGGTAGGTTTTGATTGTGTTAGAAAGAAGGAAAAGGAAAAAGAAAGAGTCAGAGAGTATTTGGGTGTGGAAAAAAAATCAATGGAGGAAATTAGTAAAGAAAGAAACGAGAATTTCGGATGAAAAAAAGGGGGGTGATGTTGGGAAGGGAAATACAAGTGAAATCAATTAGAGAAGAAAGAAAGGTAACAGAAGAGAAAATTAGGGATAGTGAGAGAAGAAAGGGTGTGTTGTGTTTAGGGATTGTTCGGAAGAGAAAAGTGCAAGTTTGTGGGACCCTTTAGAAGTTCCTTTATTGCACTTAATTGTTTTTAACTGCCTTTTCTTGTCCTAATCCGCTCTTTTGCCTTTTCTTTTCAGATAATTATCATTAATAATGGTACTTACAATTAAAATCCCGGTGCTTACTTAATAATTTAACAAAGTAACACTTTCTATAATATTATGATTCTGTATCAGAAATTTCCCCCTAAGCCGATATTTGTCATCAAATTAACACTCATTTATTTTGAATAAAAAATACTTCATTTATGCTTAAAATTGTAGGACCATACTACTAGTCCTCGTATTATCAGTTGTTAATAATTTTTAGGATTGTAACATATTAATTAAGTATGTCCACTTGCTTTTATCATATACTACCTTTATATTAGGATTAATTTTAGAACTATATTGATGTAATGATTAGATTAATACACTCCTATAATTTCAGTGAATAAATTAAGCGTTTCTTCCAATTATTTTTAAAAACGTCGTGTTGTTATTTGCAACTTAATTAGCTCATTTTTTTAACCCCATAAAAGGAATTGTATTTAGTATTATTCCATAAATAAGTATTTACTACTTCTTTTCCAATTTTAATACCTAATTGAAAGTATTATCTGTTATTTCAAAGTATTTAAAAGAACCTTCTAGTTTTGATTAATTATTTAGAGCAAAAAAATAAGTACTAAGAAATATTCAAATTTTTCTTGTTAAAATAATGGTGAAAAAACATTTGTCAATATAATTTTGCCCCATTTTAGGGGAAAATCCAATCTTCTTATTGGAGTATTCACATTAAAAACTATAACACTTGATATATTTTATTAGGTTTAAAATTTTAAAAAAAATTTGTGAAATTAAATACGGTAATTATTTCATAAAAAATAGATTCTATCAAAAATATTTTTTAAAGAAAATAATACACTCCTCCTCTTAAAATATCAAAATAAAAGAGACACTTAATTGTGTCTAATATTTTATCATTATTTTTTATTTATTTGAAAGTTCGGTATTTTTATTAATAAAGTGTGACATAAATGATAAATATTTTAGTCTCTTAATAATTTCATCGAGAGTTCAATAGTTAAATGACGTGTGAAAAAAATATATATATTAAAAAAATAAATTCTTAAATAAATTGTAATTACCACAAACAATAATTTAAAAATATATATCATTCCTACTATATTTGAAATTAAGAGTACTCAAATGAAAAGTTTTAAACAAATATTAACAAGTGCAATAGTACACTTCTTAAGGATATAGATTTAAAAAATTTATATTAAAAAATAACTTGAATATTGTGTACTCAAAATTTTTAAAATTTAAATTTTGTAACTTTTAATACAAAGTTGCTAATTTTATTTCTGACGAGTGCTCTTTAACAAGACTATGTATTTGTCGGATAAATGATCATCTCGTAAACAATTTACACGTACATTTTATATATGAGAGAATAAAATATAATCTTATAACATTCAAAGAAAAAGGAAAACACGTGATATTTTTAAAAAAAATAGTGAATGATACATTTTATTCGATCATGCATAAATTACGCACGAAAAGATTCACTCTATGTATCCCTCTAAAAAATATGTTAAGTGAAATAAAAAAATTAGTAAATAATAAATATAATATTAAATATTAAACTACAGTCAATGAACGGTAATTTGACGAGAAAAAATTATAATAATAAATTAAAAATCATGCTTTTAAAAACACGCAATACAAGAATTTAATTTGAAAATTAATAAAAGATTTTATAGAGTATACTTATTAATAATAATAATAATAATAATAATAATAATAATAATAATAATAATGTTGAAATTTCCTAAAACACACTCGCTATCATTTGCTTTTAGTTATAAAAATTTAAGATTGAGCTGTTATTAACTAACGCAGTATAAAAAACATTAATATATAAAAATCCAGAAAAGTTATGTATGTGGCACTTTTTGATTTTCTAATTAGAAAAATAGGAGCATTTGTAAATGAACGTGTTGGGCTGTGATTGTTGTATGTCATTTTCAGTGTCTCTTTTAACTCGAAAAAAGGTTAAAAAAACAGCAAGGAGATCTTAAAATGCAGAATGGGAAAAGCGCCGGATAAAGTAGATTCGATGAAATCCGTTATCGTTCGTCACTTGGATTTTTTTGTTATCTGTTTTGTGCCAATAGAGTCAATACGAATCAAACAACCAAAATATCATAATAGCAACACTACAAAAATATCATCTCAAATTATGAAAATCGTTTTTAATTATAACAGATAAGGAGTAGTTTTTTAGGGTTTTTTTTGTCCGAAATAGATGCTTTAAGTCATAAAATTAGTAATATATGCAGACACAAGATAAGATAATTTAGTAATAATTATATACAAATTATACTTATTAATTAAATGTTAATTTTTTTTAAATGGATTAAATGTATCAAGGTCTTCTAAATAAGAAGTTAAGATACATACATACTACAAATGCGAATGTGATATGACACGGAAATAAATGCAGATATGTGAAATTTTTAAAATCTAGAATACAATATGGCTTAGATGCGATAGTACAATTTTTATTTCAAAATCTTGCTCATCAATCAATAACTTTTCAATTCAATAATAGTAACAATATCTAAAATTGAATCCCGAATATGTTAATTAGTATCCCAAAAAATTTATCTCACCTTCTTTATTTTTTTGATTTTTATAAGAAAGTATATGATAAATTAATTTCTTTGAAATAAAAATAATGACTATAATACTTATTAGATACATATTCGCAAATATATGTCAAATTTCAATATCAAATAAGTATTTAATACATATATGTCTCTATATAATGATTATGATACTTCTAATCTATGGATATGTAAATATTTGTCGGATATGAATTCAATACACATATGTCTCTATGTAATAATTATGACACTTTTAAGATACAATATACAAGTATATATGAAATATCAATATCAAATATACATTCAATATAGATATATTTCTATTTTTAAAAATTATGGGCTTCATAGTCAATATAAAGGCTAATTATGTTACTCTTTTTTCTCATATTTTTTGATTCCTTAATTAATTTGTATTACATTTTGGTCCCTTAAGCATGATTTTTTCAATCATTTTAAAATATATAGGCTTCATAATCAATAAAAGACTAAATTACTCTTTTTCCAGGTTTTGTGTTGCTCCCTTAATTAATTTTTTTTCCATTTTGAGCAAGTATGGCTTTGTTAGTCACTATAGTCTTTTATGACGGTTTTAATGAAAAAATATTAAATTGAGTATATATGTCAACTTAAATATTCATGTCAATAATAATTATGATAAATATGAGATATGTATCCGCAAATATCTATAAAATGTCAATATCAAATATCTGTTTGATATAAATACATCTCTATATATTATTTATAAGATACGTATTCACTTAATAAAATATAAATATCAAATATGTATTCGATACAAATACGTCTCTATTTTTAAAATATATGGACTTCATAGTCTATAAAAGATTAAATTACTTATCAAATACCTGTTTGATATAGATACATCTCTATATATTATTTATAAGATACGTATCCACTTAATAAAATATAAATATCAAATATGTATTCGATACAAATACGTCTCTATTTTTAAAATATATGGACTTCATAGTCTATAAAAGATTAAATTACTTGTTTCATAGTCAATGAAAGGCTAAATTAGTCTTCTTGGGTGTACGAGTGATTCAAACAATCTAGTCATAATATAAGTTGTACAAAATAGCTAACAAAACTATAGTTAAATGATCAAAATAAAATGAAAATTAATTAAAAGACTAAAATAAAATCTAAAACTAAAAAAGAAAAGAACAAAAAGGTAATTTAAACAAAAAAGTAATTTAATCCAGACTAAGACAAATGGAGAATATCATGACCCTTTTTAAGAGATTCTCTTACAAAAATGTAAGTGTTTGTTACAAACATGGTAAGAACTTTCAAATAAGCTTTTAGCTTAAAAGTTATACTTTTAAACAGTGTTTTATTAAAAATAAAAATCCAAATTAAAATGAACTATAACTTTTCAACACCTTCTCCTCTCCTATATCTTATGGGTTTATGAGAAAAAAAAAATTAAACTCAGAAATTAAAACATATTAAAAATATAAATTAAAACTCAGAAATTCAAAAGTTGAAATCGAAACACACTATTTATTAAAAATAGA
>JBBPBS010000276.1:6385318-6424361 GCA_037974835.1 Cicer judaicum
ATAGATTGCAGTTGCATTAGGTTTTAATTTTTGTAAAATAAATGTCTGATTGTTGTTATGATAATATTTAAATATATTAAAATTAAAAAATAAATCAAATCTTTTATTAAATATATTTGTTTTTAAATATAGTTTTGGTTAATTAATTTAATGCTCCTTTTTTGTTGATCACTATAATCTATAAAACTATTAACATAAAATATTTTTGAAAATATATTTATAAATCTTTGAATCTCTTAACTTTAATGATTTTGTATTTATTTCTCTTTTTATCAATTATTATCTCTCAATTAAATAATTTTTAATATTTAATTTTAATAATTAATTTTATGCTAAAATACATTAAAATCATCCAAGTCATCCGTCATAAAAAACAAAGAATTAATTTCCATTATAGTATTAGATGTGATTACATGACACAGATAGTTGGAAAAATATATAATACTCCCACCATTCAAATTTATCCGTCCGTGCCCGCTGAGAAGTCATACCCAAAAATGAAATGAAAGGAAAAAAACGTTGAGACTAACAAACGCCAGAAAACCAAAATTAAACCGGAGAGAAGGATTCACGGTTATTCTACATCAAAAGCATGACATGAGTACTTATTTTCCTTCCTTATTCCAAACATAACCCATAAAGTTATTAAAGTTATGATAGGAGGGTGAAAAGGCACCAACTGCCAACACCCATAGGAACTTGAGTCACAACAATAAGAAAACAAGAAACATAACCATTAGATGTACTGAAATTTAATTGGAATTTACTTTTCTGTCATATACCATTTTAATTTAAAGTTATAATTTGTTGTTTTTTAATCTTCAAAAATTAATTTTACACTCAAATTTATTACTCAAATTCATTTATGAATGTATTTAAATATAAATTATTTTCTATTCGATTAATTTTTACTTAAAATCAATTTTAAAAAATTTATTTATTTAAAATTAATTTTTTTTTTTATCATTTCAGAACCAAATACATCAGTGTTTTTTTTCTACATTCACAAAATTTATTTTGATTGAAATAATTGTATAAAAAGTAATTTTAATTGAAAATTATTTATATACTAATAATATTAATCATACTAATTATAGATATCGACTGTTGCAAAAAAATTAAAATAATTTTTTAATATTGATATTTTTTTGATTAAGTGATTTTTATCTTTATTCTATTCTATTTATAAATAAATGAGATAGTTTCTTTTTCCATTCCTATGTTTTCAAATGTGCCAAAATACACATCTAAATTGCAAATTGATAAAAATACACATTTGAATGGATCAATTTAAAGAATTTGGAGTAAAATTAAAAGCTATCGTAAACGGGCATAAAAACTTTATAATATTTTTTGATAAAAAAGAAAAATTAATATGACTCAACTCTACAATCTACTTAAATGTTAGTAATAAATTTATAGGTGGATGTTCATCTATCCCTTTGATTTTGCTTCTCCACTTCAAAATATACTACTCTGATTTTTCTTCCCTAAGTCAAAATATACTACTAAAACTAAAATTCAATAATATATTTTACACTATTAAAAATTAAAATTCAATTAAAAGTTGAAAAATTTAGTTGGATGAACATTCACCAACTCTGTATTAATATAGCCCAACTCTATTGGATTGGTGGTCTGCATTGATATACCAATATCTCAGAAGTGGGCCGTCATCACAAAAATTTATTTCCGTCAAAACCGTTGCAACCTTCTCTGATATTTGTTTTTGACGGACCTTCTCTAAGTTATCAACAATGTTATTTACCGTCTATTTGTAAAAGAAATTATTTTAAAATAATCGATCCTTTTAATTTTTAATATTTTTTTACTGTATTATTTAATTAATATTATTTATATTATTTCTAATATAATATATTTTATTATAGATTTAAGATATTGATATTATCAGAAACTGAGAAATAACAAAATCTGAAACATTCATATGGAAGATGCACAACAGGTTTCCCCACGTGGCAACAGCGCAGGTTGGTATGTTGTTCAGGAAGTGTAGTGCGCACAACTGGTCCTCATGATAGTTTGCAGCGGCGCAAGCCAAGCTCGGGGAGATTTAAGTGTAACATTGATGCATCTTTCTCGGCTCATCTCAACTGAGTAAGCATTGAAATCTGTATTTGTATTTGTGACGATATTGATCATTTCATTGAAGCAAAAACAAGACGACTCTCCCCAATTTGTGGTGTAGCAATGGGAGAAAGTAGTGGATTGTTGATTACTCTAAAGTCGTTGAATGACCTTCAACTACAAAATATGGATTTTGAATTGGATGTTAAGACGGTTGTTGAAAGTTTTCTCGAAGCCTCCCAAGGTGTCTTTGAACATAGGGAAACCCTTGATAAATGCAGATACTTTGTTAATACTTATTTACAAAACTTTCGTATTAAGTTTATTAGGAGATAAATTAGTTAGTAGTTCCATGCCCTTGTAATAGTAATCCCGTCTTTAATTAGTTTTCTTATTTTATTGACATTTCAACATGTATTCAATAATTTATTATTAATAAAATAAATTGACTTTACTTTTGTAAAATAAAATATATGGAAAATGAGAGAAATTTTTTAGTTGTCTGATCTCATATAAACGAAATTAGGAAAAAGAAAATATAAGATGAATAAAAACTAGAGTGCAATACAAAATAAAAACGGACGACCAATTCATTATATTTTGTGTTTTAATGGAAGCACTTATAAGATGATCTTTAATGAAAAGTACTTAATCAATAAACACTAATATTAAATAAATATTTTAATTGAGAAGTAAAATAAGAGAGTATTTATTTGAAAGAATCTTTAATGGGCCTTATTTGTTTCTGGAGTCTATTTGTTTTAATATTAAAATAAAGAAGTGTTGTTTAAGTTTTGACTTTGATTTGAAGTCAAATATATTGAGTGTTTATTAAATGTTGACATGTGGATCTGCATAGAGAGAGATAATTTAATTTCGCCTCATATTTAACCTAAATTTAGAAGAAAAAAAACAACTTTTTCAAACAAAACTTAAAGACACAATAACTCATTTGATGGTGAAGATATAATATATATATATATATATATATATATATATATTTAAACATATTTTTGAATATAAATACAGTAAATTATATTTATATATTATTTATTGATTTTGACTAAAGGACAATTTAGTTGTTTTACTATCTTCATTTTGTCATTGTTCAGCAAATCTTCTTTTTTTTTCTCTTCTTTTTATGATAAGTTAATTTTAAATCTTATTTTATTATACCTTCATGGTTAGAAATTTATTCTAAATATGAGTTGAATTTGAAAACTATATAATAAGATAAGAAAAATAATTAAATTGATAAATTAAAATTTGAAATCTAATAAAATATATTATAATTTTAAAAAGTAAATAAAATAAAATATTTAAAGATATACGATGATTTAGTACTTGAAATACGAATGTAGTGATAAGGATTCAAATCTCACTTTTAGTATAATATTATCAGCTATTAACAAAAGCTAACTTAAAGCCTTTTAAAAAATTAATATCATTTTCAGTCTAATGCAGAATTCATTAAAATTCACTAGATTAATTTCTAAGATAAAAAAAAGTCTACCATCATTGTTTAAGGAAAAGAAAGATACATCATTCTTCAAGTTTCTTCTGTTGACTCATAGACATCCAAACACAACAGAAAATGAAGACAATATCACAAGAATACAAGTTTAAATAATAAAAAAAAAACAATGAACACAATAAAATGCTAACCAATGTTCAACGAATCTTAATACAAGAAGAAAACAAAAAGTCAGAAAATGAATTAGAAAACACACCAAAAGTCTCATCTCATAGAATTGGAATATGCTGCCATCCTCAATCCCACACTTCACATACATCACTTGTCGATAAACCAATATCATGCTGAAATTGGTTTATTCCATTTGAATCATCATTCAACAATATAGCTAAATCATGAACTGTTCCAAATTCACATAACCAATTCCGCAACCCATCCAATATCAGGAATAGCATCATTGGAGCTCACCCTACTGAATTTCCCATAGATTTTCGCTCTAAGATCTCTTCCCGATTCTACTCTCTCCATAGCAACTCCTTCATGGCTTGATGGAACACTCAAAAACCCACCTCGCGGAGACCCGAATACACAACCCATATGCGATACCCGACCCGATTCCTCAAATCGAACATTGCGCATTAATCCAACTAATTCCCTCGCGCTCACCGGAACGACGCCGTATCGGGAATTTCCCTGTGGAGAATCGGGGATCATCGAAGCGTTAAGAACCGAAGTAGGAGATGAAACAAATGATTCAGGCGAAGCGTTACGGAGTTGATCAACAGTGTGAGCAAAAAAACAAACTCGTCGCCGGCAAGAAATTCCGTCGTTGCAAAGCTGAGTCCTGTAACGAGAAGGATGGAGCCAACATTCGAAGACGCCGTGAGCCAAGTGGCAAGAATCACCTTTGATACAGTTATCTATTAGATACAACATTAAACACACTAGTTAATTAGACTAATTAATTAATTAAACTAATTTGATCTACTTATTAACTATATGAACTTTATTGTGTAATATTATTACCTTTGCGAAACTCCGAGCAAGGAGTGGCAGAGTAATTGTATTTTTGAGGGTCTCTCCGGCGAGCTTTTTCGCCGGGATGGGTGTAGGGACACTCTGTCCAGTCGTGGGCCCTGCCACGCTGGCATTTTCTAACTTTGAATTCGAACATTCGAAATTGATCTGTGGAGAAAACTTCGGTGCTGGAAATGTGTATGTCTGAGTCGTTTGAAATGAAACACTCGTGGTTTTGTGTTGTGTCCCAATGAGGAATTTGAAGGTTTGGTGGAATTTTGATCATGATTTTGGAATCAATAATAATAAGTGACTGAGTTTATTAATTGATTCTTGTGGGTGAATAACAACGGCAATATATAGAAAAATATTCTTATGTGGTTTGTTTAACCGTGGTTGAGTAATAGTCCACTTGGCTTGTGCTTATAAGTTATGATGAGTAATGGATTACCTGCGCTCACCTTTAACTGCAGTTATAATCATGATTAATGGTAAACTTTGAAGGGTAGAGATAAATTTGATGAATGTATGATATGAACTGTTTGATTTAACGTAAAGGGTGTAGATTACTCTGACTGTATGACTGTTGGAATATTTGAATGCAGGCAAACCATATCCTTATAATAGATTCTTCTTTCTTACACGTGTTTGGCCATATCATATCTAGGAAGTTTTTGGCTAGAAAAGGCTGTCTCAAAATGGAAATCTATTAAGCTTCTCCTAAAATCAAATTTGTCTACTTGTTTAGATGGAATTGAGATACCACCTTCCGTTTTGTTTTTATTTAATTTTTTAAAATTAGGTATCTATCTAGTGCATGTAGAGATTAATCTCAAGAAATTTAATAGATATAATTAATTTTTTAGATCTCATAAAAAAAATATAAGTACATTATTAATAGTATTTTTTATAAAAATATGCTATATAGAAATCATTTGAAAATAAAATTTATATAAGTTGAAGAAAATTTTAAGACAAAAATATAAGTTATATTTTATCTATTTCACAATAAATATCATTTTAATAAAAATAATTTTCTTAAAATGGATATCATCATAAATTTTCAAAGTGAATTTAATTATTTGTTTTTGTAATTATGTATTATCTATTATTATTATATACATTACTTTCAAATCATTAATTTTATTTTGTATCTATGATAATAAAAAATTCACCAATAATTAATAACAAAAATTTAATAATGTAAATATTCTCTTTTTTTCTAATTATTAAATTTTGAATATATAAAATTAGAAGAAGGAATAATATATTTGAGATGGGAAGTGGACAGAAGACAAAATGAGTACTTTCACTAGGAATTAATGCTTATTTGTCGTCTACCATTCATTCATCTTTCATAATCATCCCCTCCTCCCCCTATAGCCGTATCTGTTACTCCTTGCTTCAATTTCAAACAAACCAAACTTTACAAAGGGTCCCGACCGGTAGCAATGGTGCATCCTTGACCACATCATGTCATTTTCCAACGTTTAAGATTTTGACATCAGTGAACATTACGGATATCAATTTATTTTGTTCATCGAATGTGTTAAAGAAACGGGCCAGTGCCAACTACAAGTGGATAGATTATAGTATTCTTCGAGGAACAAAATATTTAGGATAAGATAAGGGCAGCCTTGTCAGCTTCGATATCCACGTCATATGTCTGTCTAATCTGGTTTCAGATAAACCCTTGTGCGTTATTATTAAATATTAATACAAGCAATCTGTTGTTAGAGATAAGTCTTTCGTAATATTCAATTAGTTATTCATCATCACTAAGATAACTAGATCTTCGACACAATTAATTATGTTGTAGGAGCAATGATTTTAATTTTTTAATGATAAGATGGTCTGATGATACGAGGGAGTTGGAGTAACAATAAAAATTTAATTAATTTTTAATTAAATTAACAATTAATTATTTTAAAAAATAAAAATTAATAAATTTTATGAGCGTATTTTTAAACAAAAAAAATAAATCAGAGAGAACATTATTATTAATTAATTAAAATGATATCATCATCATTATTATAAACAAATGTTAATTAGTTGTTAAGGTTATGTTAGTATAGATTGAAAATGTTAACAACTAACAAATGACAACTTTCAAACAATTTATTGGATTAATCAAAATTCAAAGTCAATCTTTTTTGAATGTTTTATTCTTACTGAAGTTTATTAAAAAATTTAATTAAATCATTTGGTTAAATGTAATGGATTGAACACATATTATGTGTGTTTTATTTATTTTATTTTTTATTTTTTTTATCTACAACGAGTAGATGCTATAAAGTCGTTTTTCTATTGTTAAAGAACCCCATAATGTAGTACTCGTTGCATAGTTTTAGGTTGGTGAACACAGATAGTCCAAAATAATTATAGACAAGAATTGGGGTTGTAAGGTAGGCTTGATAGTTGGGTGGAGTGAAGTAATACTAAGATTTGTCATTTCAAAAATATTCACTAAAGCTTAGTTTTATACAAAATTAAAAGCGAGTTAGCAAATAAAAAATAGGCGTGAGAATTAGTCAATTACGGATGAGTTTGCTGGTTAAATTTGTGGATCCAACCAAAGCTTCCCGTGGTGTATATCTTGAGCTGATTTTTAGAAGCGAGCCAAATTTGATTCATTGGGTTAGACATCGCAGCAAAACGAGGATATATTTTGTCTCTTTCATCTCCACAATTCCACATTTGATTAGTAGAAAAAAATCTATATCATCTCCTATTTTTAATTGAGCACAAAATTTAAGTCTACATCTTTGCTCATTTTTGATGCTCCACACCTACAATCATTTATATATAAAATAATAAATTTGAATGTTATATTTATTATAATTAATATAATAAATAATTGTTCTTAAATTATACCTCAACAGACAAATATCGATATTGTTAAGTTGAATGTATTATCTCGAATTTAAACTCTAAATTAATTATGATAGAACTTACTATCTATTATAAAACCTATATACATATGTAACAAAATATTTATTATTATATAATACTAAAAAAATATTAAAATCACATTTTTTATAGAGTTAAAATTATAATTTTAATATTTTTAAAGTGTTAAATATATTGAACATGTACATGTATATAAAATTTATAAATGATAATAATTTTATTAATTAGCATGATCAGGGCAAGGTAAATATCAACACCTCCAAATTAATTATGTCTCTATTTTAGAGAAAAAATTTGAAATCGTATCAATCAAAACAGTTTCGGGTACGAGTTGTATTGTCGTCCATATGAGGAGCTTATTAATGAAAAAGAAAAGTTGATCTAATAAATATTAAATTTATGCTAATTATTTATAATTATGTCTCTTAAACTATTATTCATTAATATAATGATCATTTCAGACAAAGAAAAAATAATGGAGACTTTATTGTAAAGAAATTAATGAGATTAGAATGTACCACTTGGCTGGATACTATTAAAAATGTTTTGATGTTGGTATTTTTACACAAATTATGGTCGTTGTCATTGAAATTGAAATAGAGATTGTACATAACAATATTCGACCTAAATAATGATGTATTTATTGAAATATGTTTCTTTAAGGGCTTACCCCACTAGCCATTTTTATTTTGAAAAAGTGTACTTAAATATCAATTTTAATGCTAAATTTGCATCTGAAATGACTAAAATTTTATGAACTATTTTTCTCTTACGATTTATTATAAATAACGTTACTTAAGAAAATGTTCAAAAAATTAAAGATATTTTTGTTCCGGTTTATTTTAATAATGTTATTTGAGTTTTTCTATTTAAAGTACATTTTTACTCAACCAATTTAAAATGGATACATTAGGTGAATTCTTGTTGTTATTTGGTGGCTTTAAGCACTTAACGGATTATACCAACGGAAGAGATTGAATTATCACTATTTGATTTATTTGATTAAGAGGATTTAGTATCATCGAAAGATATTGAGTAATTTGAGTTATTGTAAAATAAATGAATAAATATACTAAGTAATACAATATATTTCATACCTAAATTTTTTAACTACTATCGCTTTATTGGCTGGATTCAGATTATATGTAAACTGTATTTTCTGAACATATTTGTTATAAAGATTATATTCTCTCAATAAAGGAGTACTTGTATTTTTTTAAATGAAATTTTTACTTATAAAAAGAACAACTCTATTATTTAAACACATCAAAATCTACACCATATAAGATCCAAATCCACTATACAAGGTCCAAATCCAAATTCATTATAAAAATTCGGTTAAAAATATATAGTTATAATCTGATTGGATAACCACTTATGTTTTATATTTAGACTTGATTTTTATCCACTGCCAATATTTTGTTAATTTTGATATTTTATTTTTTAAAAAATTTTGAAATTTAGTATTTTCAAAACAATATCAGAAAAAAATTAAAAAAACTTTTTTTTCTCAAAAAGATTTTAAATTGAATTTTTATTCAAAAAATTTGATGAGACAAATTTATAAAAAATATATTTTTTTAAATAATCGATTTTTAAACTATGAATAAATGATTTTTTAAAAAATGATCAAACTTGAATCAATTAAAAAAAAATCGATTTTAAAATTAAAATTTTCAAAAACGATTGTTTAATTATAAACCGATTATTTAATTATAACTAATTTTATAATTAATTTTAAACCAAATAATAAATTTAATTATAAATTTAAATCCATATATTAATTTTAAAATAAGTATTATTTAATTTTTAAAAAAAACCAACTATACATAGTTTTAGGCCTTAGGCCTCAGCCCCCAGACTATCATATAAATGGGTTAAAAAAGGCCCATATCAACCAAACGAGAGACACGCTCAACATGAGTCGGTTCTAATTTTAATGTTTAGCTACATTACAAAAATGCTCTTTATATCGATAAATTTGTTGGGGTTTTGACCGTTACAAGGCGCTAATAATCTCGGACTTCAACCATAAATATCCTATTTTGACATAATAAGACACTATCCATTCGACTAGACGAAATGTTGTCTTTTTTGTACAAATTCAATCTGATCATCCTTCTTAGTCCTATTTCTGACGAATTATAACCGCCTTCATTTTTTTCATTATCGTCGTTCAAGTATGTAAAACACAATAATGTAATATTAAGTGAGTTCAACACACTTTAAAATTATAGTAATAGATCGAAACAGTAGCGAGAAAAATTAGTGATGAGATTTTATTATTATTATTTTATAAAAAAAAGTGGGTTAGTGGTGACAAGGTAAAATTGGGATGGTGGGATAACATTATTTGAAAAATTGGATTTGATACTCTATAATTTGACTTGTACTCTCTGATATGTAAAAAATTTAATTTTATTCTTTTCACTTTTATTTATTTTAAAATAAAAAAAATTGTTTTTAAATGGTACTCTTTACCAAAAATTTCAGTACTTCAATTATTTTTTTCTAAAAATTTGATATACATACCAATATCATCAGAAATTGTATTTTTAGAATTTATGATAATATAATTTGTGTTCGATAAATTTTAAGACACAATTTTTTGTAGTGTAAATTTTATACTGGAAATATCGTCAACATAATTTTTGATAATTAATAATTCTTTAGAATATTAAGTTTTGAAGTTTTCGGTAGTTAATTTTATTCTATTGAAAATTTCAAAGTTTGAAATTTCTTATGCGTAAAGTTTTTTTCCTAGATATTTTATTATTGAAATAATTCTTTTAAAACTGTTTTGTTTTCTTCAGTTTTTTTTTCTCTTTCTCAATTAGTATTTGAGACATTTTATCTTTTGACCATTTACAAAATATCAAATTAAATTTTAATGAGTTCTTAAGATCACTAAATCAACCATTCCAACAAATTGAGTTCTTAAAATCAGGAAATCACAACACTCTAATTCAATATTCTAGCGTAATTTTATTTGGAGCTTCTCTAATTAGGACATGTGTTAATGTTCTAGTTGCACATGTTAATTGTCGATCCTGTAATAAAATAAATTATTTAATAAGTTGTTCATCCCATACTCTAGTTTCAAAGTGGTTGTTCACAATCCTTAAAGACAGAAAGATAACAAGAAATAGAGATTGGTCGGACGGCTAATGCTAATGCTAATGCTTGTAATCATGTTCCTCCTTCTAATCATGTTATGTATGATCCTTAGATGTCAGATTCTGCTATTCTATTTGCTCAAACTCAGACTGAATATAATAATGATCCTCTTGTTGTATCTCTCTGTTTATTTTTCTCATTTTTTAATGGTGATTTTCCTATTAGATTGTATAAAAAATCGAACAAATATTTTCGCAATATTTTTTACTCCTCATTGAAAAAAATATAAAAAAAATATTGAAAAATGAAAAGAAAAATGTGCACTAATCCACCAAAAAAGTTTAGGAAGAAATTTATGAAAATTTTAAAATTTCAAGCATTGAAATATAACTACCGAAATATCTGAATTTGCTATAATTTTTACTATTTAGTTAGATATTTGAGTAAGATAAAAATTTTAAATTGAGGTACAAGCCCATTCAGTACATCCAAAGATCAAACTAATATTTCGACCAAACAAAAAAAATAAAAAGACGAATATGAAGAACAAGAACGTGAAACGAAGAAACTGGGACGGGGAAAAGATCACGAAAAAGAGTAACGACTCTTAAACCACAATTCGTTGAAACATGGGCTGCCGTATTCTTTGTTCTCCCTACGTTGATTTCTCCGACTGCACCGCAGTGTTTGTTTTTGTGTTGGATCACAGACATTTAGGTAATAGCCAGTACTATTGATTAATGTTATCGCGTGTTGTAGAATGAAAAAACAAATATGAAAACGATAATTTTTGTTAACCTAACTTCTAAGTAACCCTTTTAAGTCAATTTTGTGTACCTCAAATAGATTATTTGTCTAACATGCAAAAACTAAATGTTAATAGTGTGTTAATTTTTATGAGTTTTGGATACGAGTTTTGCAAATCATAGAAGATGGGGTTATTGTTTCTGCAATTCGATTTCGTGTACGCAGGAAATTGAATTTGTAGCAAGTTACGTTTACTTTATCAAATGCATGTGAAATTAATACTCACCTAACTATGTGAAACTTGTAATCTACGTTTCATATAAATCACTGAAGTGGTAGTGTTAAATTAAGCATTCTTCATCAACCTGCGAGCCTTAGGCTTCCATTCCAATTCAAGCATTGTTTATCTGCAATGCAAAGCAATAGGGAAGAAAAAACTAAAACAGAAAGCCACCATTTTCCCTTTTTTTATTGGATTATTTGAAAAGGTAAAAAAATTATAATGTGTTGTGAAATTAATTTGATCATGTTGTTTGGACAGTTTTTCCTGACAAAGGGCAACTTAAGCTTTTCGACAATGGGGCTCTTGTTTATTGGTTTGGCTGGTTGGCCCCACTGTTTTTCTTAGCCTTTACTTCACAATTCTGCTGAGCCATTGCCTATATATGTTGAAGAGGTGCTAAGCCTTCTTTTTCACAAACAGTGTTAACAACTTTCATTCCCACTGGAAACATAAACATTCTCTTACCTCAGGTACCTTGCTAGTCTTATTTCTTTCTCGGTAAGAAAAATGTGCATGTTCTCTTAACCATAATTGTTGAATTATGAATTGATTTTTTCATCATACTAATTGAATGGCTTCTAGTTGATTGTTGTATTGGCTTTAGAAGTCTGTTGAGAAACTATGGAAAACTCAGAGAAGGTCGATGCTGGAAAACTCTCAGAGGTATGCACTTCTAATATCCACTATTTACTATTCAGCCACTTTTCATATGTTTATGGTGCATTGCCTTATTTAATTTGTTAACAAGGATCCTGCATTAACCAAAATGAAATGAATTGTGCACCATTCATGTTTGTGTGCTGTCAAGTCGTGTGATTATCGTAGGACATAAAGCATTGGATATGATTGTAGGAAATAAGTTATCTAGAGCTTAATAATTAGCTGAAGTACTTGTAAATATAAGATGGAATCAGTTTTTTATGCATATAAATCTTAAACTGGTCTACTAATGGACACATGATTCATTATAAATATTATGTTGTCTTTTAATCTATGTAATTGACTCTACTATGAGGAGAAGTCTTCAATCGTTTTTGTTGTCAATTATGCCAGACCAGATTATAGTTTCTTTGAAACGACCTTCTTCTGGAGGTGAGTTGCTTATAAAATAAAATCAGTAGAAATCACTTGCTCCAGCCCAACTGATTATGAACATAATGTAATTAATTATACACATTTTAAATATTGTTACATCTTGGTAATATTCTACATCATGGTAAGTCTAATATATTTAATGAACCTTCAAGCTCATAACTTGTGTACTGGCTATCACTTCTTCAATTGCTAGATCGAAATTGCTTTAAAAATGCCAGTTTCCTTTCTCTCATTGTTTCATGACACACTTAAGACTTTAAATTTTTTACACCACTTTTTTATGCATTTCCTCATTATTGCAGAACACAACAAACACAGGATGTGTTTCCACTGACGATGAAAACATCATAATAAACCCTCAGTTTGAGGATGGCCTGAATAATTGGACTGGAAGAGGCTGCCAAATTGTGTTACATGATTCCATGGGAGATGGGAAAATCCTTCCGAAATCTGGGAAATTCTTTGCATCAGCAACTGAACGCACTCAAAGCTGGAATGGAATTCAGCAAGAGATCACTGGACGAGTGCAGCGCAAGATTGCCTATGAGGTCACTGCTTTAGTTCGGATATTTGGGAATAATGTCACTACATCTGATGTACGTGCTACGTTGTGGGTTCAAAAACCAGATCTTCGAGAGCTGTATATAGGCATTGCCAAGTTAGTATCTATCTCATTTCTTTTTCAGCCGGGTAAACATAGCATAAGTGATGTGATTTTCTTGGTAATATTATAAAAGAGAAAGAAGTTTGGTGTGATTATGATAGTGATCTTTCAAAATCATGAATAATTGATTTTACTTTGGTCCCTGAATACATCTTTAAATTGCTGAATGGAGCTTGTGTTTACTAAAGTGTGCAGGCAACAGATAAAGATTGGGCTCAAATGCAGGGAAAGTTCCTTCTAAATGATTCCCCCTCAAAAGTAGTTGTTTATTTGGAAGGCCCTCCTGCAGGCACTGACATTCTTGTAAACACTTTGGTTATAAAGCATGCAGCAAAAACACCACCTTCAACACCCCCTGATTTTGAGGTTGAGCTTCATCATATTTTTTACGGATTACTTGAATTTATTTTTACACATTCATTGTTAAAATTGAAAACTTAACTATTGCCTTAATGTACTTTTCTTGTATGGCCAATTTCCGTATGCTTCAAGAACCTGAACTTTTTTTTTTGTTGCAGAATGTCTCTTTTGGGGTTAATATAATTGACAACAGCAGTCTGGATAATGGCACCAACGGATGGTTTCCTCTTGGTAATTGTACTTTGAATGTTGGAACTGGTTCACCGCGTATAATTCCACCGATGGCAAGAGACTCTCTTGGTCCTCATGAATCCCTGAGTGGGCGCTACATTCTTGTAACTAACCGCACACAAACATGGATGGGTCCTGCTCAGATGATCACTGAGAAATTGAAACTCTATTTAACTTATCAAGTATCTGCTTGGGTCCGGATTGGTTCTGGATCAACTGGGCCTCAGAATGTGGGTATTTCCCTTAGCGTTGATGGCCAGTGGGCCAATGGAGGACAAACTGAAGTCGCCGATAGCAGATGGCATGAAATTGGTGGTTCATTTAGAATTGAAAAACAGCCATCTAAGGTTATGGTTTATATTCAAGGTCCTGCTTCTGGCGTCGACTTAATGGTTGCTGGAGTTCAAATTTTTCCTGTCAATAGGCAGGAAAGGTTTAGATATTTAAGGAAACAAACAGACAAGGTACCATGATGACATCTAAGGTTTATTCTATATATTATACACAATTCTAAAGTTTATATGAACGGACAACTGACACTACTCCTTCTATTGATATCTATTTATATATTCTGCACTGATAAGAAATATGATACTTT
Source organism: Cicer judaicum (assembly GCA_037974835.1). Lineage (NCBI taxonomy): Eukaryota > Viridiplantae > Streptophyta > Magnoliopsida > Fabales > Fabaceae > Cicer > Cicer judaicum. The sequence goes on from JBBPBS010000276.1 coordinate 6,399,900, forward strand.
ACATTGTAATTTTTTTTCCCGTTTCGCATTTCAAACATTTCTGAATTGCTGCTCTGCAGATCCGTAAGCGTGATGTTACGTTAAAATTTTCTGGGTTGGACTCATGCGAGTATACATTTGTGAAAGTTAGACAAATATTGAACGATTTTCCAATCGGATCGTGCATCAATAGAACAAATATCGACAATGAAGATTTTGTTGACTTCTTTGTTCAACATTTTAACTGGGCTGTATTTGGTAATGAGTTGAAGTGGTATTGGACAGAGCCACAAAAAGGGAATTTTAACTACAAGGATGCCGATGAGATGTTAGACTTGTGTCAGAAGTACAAGATAGACATTCGTGGTCATTGTATCTTCTGGGAAGTGGACAGCAACGTTCAGCAATGGATCAAATCACTGAACAAAAACGATTTAATGACAGCTGTCCAAAATCGCTTAACCGGCTTATTGACTAGGTACAAAGGCAAGTTCAAGCACTATGATGTTAACAATGAAATGTTGCATGGTTCATTTTATAAGGATAGACTAGGTAAGGATATAAGGGCAAACATGTTCAAGACTGCACACCAACAAGATCCATCAGCTACCCTATTTGTGAATGATTATCATGTTGAAGATGGATGTGATACCAATTCATCTCCAGAAAAGTACATTCAACAGATTCTTGATTTGCAAGACCAAGGTGCACCAGTTGGAGGAATTGGAATTCAGGGTCACATTGATAGTCCTGTGGGGCCTATTGTTTGTTCCGCACTCGATAAATTGGGCTCTCTTGGTCTACCAATCTGGTTCACCGAGCTTGACGTGTCTTCCACTAATGAATATGTCAGAGGTGATGATTTGGAAGTTATGCTGCGCGAAGCGATGGCACACCCTGCGGTAGACGGTGTAATGCTGTGGGGATTTTGGGAATTGTTTATGAGCCGAGACAACTCGCACTTGGTGAATGCAGAAGGTGATGTCAATGAAGCTGGGAAAAGATTCATTGCTCTTAAACAAGAGTGGTTATCTCACAGTCATGGTCATGCTGATGAGCAAGGGGAATTCAACTTCAGGGGATTTAGTGGTACGTACAATGTGGAAGTTGTTAGCTCAGAAAAGATAACTTCCAAGACATTCGTTGTTGACAAGGGTGACTCTTCATTGGTTATATCAATAGACTTGTGAGCCTCATGAATTAGTATTAAGTGGTTGTAATGACATGCACTTGTGCTTATGAACAAGTTTTTTTCTTCTTCATGTGGTTTGATGAAAATACCAAGTTCTTAATGTGATGTTAAGACTGCTTGAAACTACTATTTCGGAATTAAATACAATAATATTTGTTGGTTTGTTATTAACTAGTTACTGGTCATTATACTCATTGAAGGGTTTTTCAGTGAAAAAGTAATCATTTTTATTGCCTTCAAAAATAGAAATTGTTTGTTGTCTTTTAACCTTAGAAAAGTGGGAATGAGATGAGACGAAAGCATCAAATAACACTTGAAGAAGGGACAATAGATAAGAAAAATTGTGGTTAATTTCTTGTAAAGGCAAACCCCTTATCACAATAAATGGATTAGATGACAGTGTGATAATACTTCAAGTGGTTAGTCTAGACATATATTAGGAGCTAGAAACTCACAAAACAATTCATTGGGGGATGCTCTCCATTTAGGTGTATTTCATAATTTTAGAGTTTGATAATGTAAAACACCAATTAGATAGTAAAAAATAGGTAAAATAGTCATTTAAGTCATACGAAAATATTAAATTAATAATTTAGTTTTTTTAATTTTTTTATATAAATTAGTCTTTTATATTTATAAACGTTACAATTTTAAATTATTTTTAACTTTAAGCTTATTGTAACTATTTATATTTAGAGATTTTTAAAATTTTATTATCGATCATGTAAAGAATAACATGATAAATTTTTATTTTATTTTGTGATCTGAATTAAGAGAATTTTACGTTGAATTTCAAAAAATCTTAATATGTATTTAACTCAAATTATCTCTTGTTTAATTATTTTTTAAAATTGATCGAAAGTTTATATTCTTAAGATTATTGTAATCAAAATTCTTTAAAAATCACACGAGTTTATTGAAAAAATTAAAAGTATTTGAAATTTCATTTTTTCTGATTTGAAATTAAAATCATCAGTACAAATATTTACTAACATATAAATAAACTTGATAGTAAAAGAAATTTAAATGATTAATTTGTTAGAAAATAAAAATAAATAGCTAATCTTTAGTTTATGTAACTTAGACTACTGTGATATGTATTTTGCCTAAAAAAATAAAATTGATGTTAACCAAAAATTCCAATTATGTAGTATTTTATATATTTTTAATAAATATTAAGGGGTGATGAGCAACCACCTAATTCATTTAGGCTGTCTAGGCAAAATCTCATTAAGCCCACTTGGTCCATTCTGAGAATAGCCGAGCATCACACTCAAACTCGTATCAAATAAATCATGTATTCTTTTTAATTATAGTTTTAAAGTTATTTACACATACTTAAAAGACCACAAATTTTGTTATCTTTCATATAATTATTTGTGCTTATCTATAATAATATTAACTATTTATTATTTTATTTAATAAATAATTAAAAATAATTATGATAAAACAATGTTCACTTTATTACTTTTTACATGTCTTTGTAAAAGAATTTTGTTTTTATTTAATTGTCATATTCAAAATTTAATGCAATATTAATTATTATTTTGTCAATACTATTTTTTAAGGTTTAATTATAAATTTAGTCAATCTATTTTAGCTGAATCACGAAAAACAATGTCCCTCTATTTTAAGGAATTTTGTAAAATATTCACAATTTTTTTGATGAAATATCATTTTTCAAATGATGTATAAAAAAAAAAAAGATGATATGAAAAAATTTATTTACATCAATTATATTTTATTATTATTTCAAATTTATAAAACATATTTCTTATTTTTAAAAACAAATTTCCTAATTTGAACAAGATAATAAATAATAAATAATATTATAGGAACAAATCAACTAATTCAATCAAAAGTAACATTTTTATTTTATTTTATTTTATTGATATCAGTAAATATCATAAAACAAAGTACTACTTTAAACTTTTAATACAATAAATAAAAAACAACAATAAATTTAATAAAAAGTGACACTTAAAAAGAAACATAGAAAGTATTTTTCAAAATTTGAGTAAAGAACAATGAAAGTTAGGTTTGTTTTAAACTTTAAGTAATTTTTTTAAATTAAAAAATAAGACAATGGAGTATACAATTAAAAGTGTGCTTTGTACTAGCTAGTCATCCTCTTCAAATTATTTAACTCACTAATTATTTTATAAATTTTCATAATTTTATCACTAATCTCAATTGTTTTTCGTTGATAATTTGTGTCAATTTTACGGTGATGACAAAATTAAATTAAATTTCACCTAGTAAAAATAAAATAAAATACATCTTGATTTCTAATAGCATAGAGAAAAAGTATTTAATTATATTTTGATTTTTTTATATAAGAACACTAATTAAATTATGGTATAGAATTAGAAAACTTTAAATACCAAAGTTCAACGATGGAGGGAGTATACTTCTTTGTGGAAATTGAATTTGTTTTTCTATAACCCAATTATCTATTCTTTCATACATTTAATAATACTTTGTTTCTTTTATGCCTTTTTTTTTTTTATATTATATTATCAACATATCATATTTATCACATTCAATTTATTTTTCCTTCAAACGATTCAAAAGGTGTAGATCAATAATTTTTTTTATTTCAAATACCAAATTGATGGATTGGTGACGGTTTAAAATCTGAAATTTCAATACAAATATAGGCTTAGAACTATATTCAAAGTAACTTTGAGTTTGTGAATATATAAAACCCATTATAAGTCTGAAATGGAATTATTCTGAAACTTTGTTTAAAAATGCTTTACGTAAGCGTGCTTGTGTGGAAAGGTTGGTTACCTAATTAATATTGTCATCAAGCATACAATTAATCCTCCAAAAGCGTCATCAACTTGCATCCAAAGGAAGGAACGCGTAAGTAGTTAGTTACATTGATTGTCATTAATTCATTATCACTGCTATGTTTTTTCCTAATAGAGCTGATTGGGTCTACGCCGCCGACAGATACAAACAATTGGTGCCAATCAGAAATTCGACAGTGACAACATTAATCATTATCAACTTATCAAAACTAAATGACTAATACTTCGTCTGCTCCAATTATATAACACCAATAAATTCATAAGTTTATTTATTCTATCACTTTTTAAATATTTTTATATAACACCAATCAATCATATAACAACTCGTGCGTACACAAAATAAACTACAGACTAATCTTGATGGTACTTTACACGAGTGATATTCATGAGTGGTCCAAAAGACATTTGTCAAGAAAACAATTTATCAAAAGAAAAAAATTAATCTTTTTACAATTTTAAAATACTAATTATACAATATTCAAAATTTTATGTTTACATTATTTTATCGATGTTAAAATACTAAATATATAATTTTTAAGATTTTATTTTTATATTAATTATTTTAGAATTAATTGTAATTTTAGTCTCTCTATTTTTATTGATTTATGAAATTAATTCTCTTATTTTAAAAATCGACAATTTTAGTTCCTCTTTGTGATATTTTAATTAAAAAATAATAAAATAAAATATTTTAAATAATTTGACATATAATACAATAATGTAAAATGATTAACAACCATAAATTTGGAGAGAAAAACAACACAGTAAAAACTTAAATTTCAACTTCATAAATTTTTTATTTTTCTAATTTAATTATTGATATATGAATAAGTAATACATCTAGATAATTCTATATCATATAATTGTATGTCACGTCATTAAAAATATGTCAATTATATATTTTTTAGTTCAAAAATTTAAACAAAAAATAAAAACTGATGACTTTTGAAATATATAGATTATTTTTGTAAATTAATAATAATAATAAAAAGGAAAGTAAAATTACAATTAAATATTATTTTATTAACAAACATTTTTAAAACACTAAAATATTTTTCGCTTTAAATTTGTCTTTTGTACTCGTCTAATCGGTGCTTAATCATTCAAGTAATGATTCAGCTATGGCATAGTATCTTTAAAAAATCATTTATATAATTGACAGCTAACTAAAAGCATGCTTGATGCCCATTCAGAAAGAAAAAAAGCATGCTTGATGAACGCATGGGATAGTTTTGTTGTTACTAGACTAACCCATTTCAAATTCAAATATGACATTTCTATGAACACAAGCTAGAATCTAATGAAAAACATGCCACATTTCCAAAACTTCACATTCTTTTGTTTGGAGTTGCATCGGTCTTAATAATATAAACACATTGTTTTTAATAATATAAACACATGGAATAGTTAAAGAATCATTTTTAACTAGATTGTTAAATAGCAATGCATTGAACATAGAACAGTACATTAGTTATTATGTCATCACAACCATATGTCACATGTTCAACAAAATAAACATAAATACTAACGTATATGTTTGAGACACTTATTACAAATTCAAAAAGAAAATATATTGTGGGAAATTATACACTTTAAAATATTAAAAAGTGATATTTTTTATTTGAAATTTTATTTTTATTTATTTTTTGTTTTTTTAACAAGTGCCCTAGAGTAATTGTTAAGGAAACCAAAAAGAAAATAAAAATTAACTTTTAAGTAGAAAATAACAGTTTTTATAATTTTAGGGTATTAATTACACAAATTTCAATATATAACTTTTTACATTTAAACTATTAGCAAACACTTTTAGGATACTTTGTTAGCATATAAAAAATGGCTTGCTTGTGATCATCATATGTAAATCCAGCAAGGTTGGGACTCACCCATGCATGCACCTAAAACATGGGGTGAGTTTCTCCGAGTTTGATTACTTTAATTTGGTTTTATATATTATCAACGCATATTTTTAGAACATGTAATATAAAATAAATATTTATTAATTTTATACACATAAAATTACAGTAATGAAGAAGATCTCAACTTGTAAAACACAGACGATGAATCGATCATATCAACATTATTTAGAAAATTGAGTTACAAAGAAATCATTAAACTTCACAAATATCACATGTGCATACAAAAACTGGTCCAACACTTATCATACTTAAAGTGACTTCTAAGCAAGACATTGATAAAAAACAATTATATGCAATTTTAATGTTAATAATAATATTTTATTATAATTTTATTTAAGTTTTTATATATTTTTGAATTTTGAGATGCAAATATTTAATTATGTCAATTAGTGTTTTTTTCACAACATTTTAATATATGTGAAATGATTAAATGACTCAATTATTTATGGATAAATGAAGTGCATGAGTGTGATTCTTCTAATATAAAATTATACTACATTTTAATATTATAAAAATTGAATCTTCAAACTTTTTTTTTAAAATAACAAGAATCTTCTCAAACAAACAATTCAGAAAAAGTTAATATACAAACTTTTGGTTTTTTAAGGTGTGTACGCGTGCAGAAACTGGTATTTGTTCAAGGATCTAAACCATATTTACGGTTTTTTTAGAGTTGCCACAGTTAAGGCGTACTTCTCCCAAATGCTTAATTTTATATGCGTGAATCAGAATCGAACTTATGAATCACATACTTAAGTGACCCAAAATACTAAACAATCATAATATTACAGCAGATTTGCTAGTTAATGTACAACTTTTATGAGTGGAACACTGATTCAGATTAGTAATTATGAGACAGTGGCAATTTAAAGGTTATAATATATTAACATAAATTGAAAGAGAAAAAAAAAACTTACATCCAACAAATTACAATTTATAAACAATGAGATTGACATAATGGGCTAATAGCATAAGTGCGTCACATAGTATCTAATTAGTAATTAGTACTATAGATGAATCGTGTATGATGTATCATTACAAAAGAAAATTATTTGAAAATGAAATTGTATTTAGCTTTCCCCTAGGCCCTAGCTAGCAATAGTTGCAAAAGATTGGGTGAACGAATAATTATTATTTTTTGTGTAGAAGTTTATATGGGCCTTTGGGCCAAGAAGCAAAGTCGTGGTGGGAGAGGGTCCAATGTTATTATTCTCATCACCGCCGCTTCCGGTGCAAATTCTGTTACAGGAAGGGCAAATTGTAAGACCGGCTACCGGAAGCTGCGTATAATTAAAAGGTGCATCTGTTGTCTTCATCGATTTAAGCTCTTTCAACTCATTTTCCAGCCTCTTGTTTTCTTCTGTTAGTGTTTCATAACACTTTTTCAGTTCTTCACAGTCCATTTCCGTTTTTTTCAGCTTTGTCCTGCACATTAGACTCACTATCACTATATTAAAACAACAACAATATTTTTTAATTGGTTTAACTATTTTATATATTGTGTTATAGTATAGTTATTTTTCCAAATTTAAACAATAATATTAATTGGGTTGAATACATATTTTTTAAAATTAATTGTTGAATTAAAAGGTACTATTATATAGATTATATATATAAAATTTAATATTAATTTATAATCATTTATTATGTCATTAAAATATTTTAAAATTAATGTTATATACAATTAAATTATTGACATTAATTATGATATAAAAAATAACTATAAATTAATGTCAAAATTTATATATATTAACTTTCTATCTATCATCGATTAAAATGATATTGAATAAATGTTACTCTTTGTGTAACTTTTTTGAATGTAATTAATTAACTCTCCTATCTCTCTCTCTCTATATATATATATATGAAAAATTAGCCAAAACAGTAATTTTTTACATTCTTATATTTTGAAAAACTTAACAAACAAATAATCAACTCCTAAAGATAATTATTTAAAAAACATTATTTTTTATTTAAAAAAGATGTAAGAAACCGATTCAATGAAGTAATTGATAAACATGGAGAATCATGTGTGTGTGTATATATATATATATATATATATATATCATCTATGAGAATATAGTCCAAAAAGAAGACACATAGTACAACCTTGCCCTCCTGTTCTGAAACCACACCTCTACTTGTCTGGTCCGAAGATTCAACTTCCTTGCTAATTCTTGCTTTTCCTTCTGATCAAAGGAAAATGATAAAAAGATATTTTAAAGAACATGCACGCATTTTAGAAATTAAACCAATAATTGATTACTAATTAATTTAACATGAAGCTATACACACTCCTTTCATAATAAAATATAAAAAAAAATTATAGTTGAAAAGTTGATGTAGTTTGTTAGCAATTAAGACTAGATATATCAATTTTTCAATCAATATTTTTGTTTATATTTTATTATAGAGTACTACATAAAATAACCACTAATTTCTAACATTTTATTAAAAAAAATACCGGATTGAGAGTAGAATGGTCTTTGAAGGTCTCCTCCAACAATTGGGATTGTTGTTTAGTGAGCCTAAGTTTCTTCCTGTTGGTGTTACCATTCTCATGATCAACATCAACATCATCAACAAAAACCTTTGATGGATTAATATTATTATTCTCTACATATGCTGCAGGCACATGTGTTAATTCTTCGTTGTCTCTCTCCCTCTTGATGCTAATATTTGTGGAAGAGTTGGAAAAGGAAGAGAGTTGCAAACTGCAGGTAGAAGAAGCATGTGAAGGGGATCCTCCTACTCCTAACTTAAGAGATATTATTGGGTTTGCCTTATTAAATGGATCATCCTCCTTTTTCTTATGGCTTTGTTCATGGAGGCCTAGACCAAGACCAAGAGAGATATCAAAACCCATCAAAATGTTATGTTGATTATTTCATTTGACGCAATTGTGAAAATCATATATATAATGTGTAAAAAGGTGTGAGCTAGGTAGAAGACAAAATATGTCGTATGTAAATAGTTTATGATTGGGTAGACGGTATATATGTGGGGCTCCTTATCTATTTAGTATTATTATGCAAGAATTTTGTACTAATAACTTCTAGAAAGTTTGCATTCACATTTTTTTAATCATAATTCTCTATGATCATGAGGATGTTAATCATATCATTCTCTATATATTTACTTGTTATATTATTCCTTCATCTGTAGAAAAATAATTGTTATGTTTAACCATTTTACAAAGATTAAATAATGAGGCATAAATGAAAAAAATAGTATATATATGTGTGTGATTTTATTGTATTATCCTTCATAATTATTAGTTTATTTTATTTATTATAAATATAAATGAATAATAACAACAACAAAGAATGCCTATAATATTAATTAGATGACAAAATTAAATAAAAAAATTGCAATGGAAATTAAAAGTGTTCATTTTATTTTGGAATAAATTTCATTTATAAATGTGATAGTTATTTTGAAATAAAAAAATAGTAATTATGATTTCATAAATTGTTGACCTCCTTCTCAAACTCCAAAGGATATTTCAATTCAACTACTTAACTTGAATACCTCCTTAAGAGTTTTAACATAGGTATTTTTACCAAATAATAATTTGAATTTTGTACTTTTTTTTGCTGCCTAATGTTGGATTTTAAATTGTAAGTTAAAAGAAACACAAGTTGATAATTCTTTCTATTTTGTTGAAATCGAAGATAAAAGATATGTATAGTATCCTATAAAAGTATTCCTATTCTCGAATATATTAAAAATCTTATCTCTTTTGACAAATAGTTTGACCACTAGAAAATCTCTCTCTTCTCACATGAGATACTAATATAATATTATTAATTAGGGGTTATAAGTGAACATTATTCTTCATTTTACTAGTTTTTTGTTTAGTTTTAGTTAGGACAGATCCAAATTTTAATATGGTAATTAATATATAGAGTTTGTTCAAAAATTTACGTTGGATAGACATCTCTCTTGCTTTCATATCCGATTGAGTCAAATTTTTAATTGTTATAACACAACTACTAATTATTTATTTTTTGGAAGAAAACTCAAGTGCTCAATCCAAGTATAATCAATTGATTATTTTTTTTAAATATTTAATGGTTTCATCTAATTAAGAACTATAATCGTGAGACGACATTTATTTATGAAAATATTAAATAAGTGTTTAAAGAAGAGAAACAAAACATATATTTCTCTTCTTCAAATAGTTATTAATTGTATTATTGAAACTACAAGATGAACTCCAACCATTAGGTTAAATATTACAAGACCCAAAGAAGATAAACAAACTTTAGTGGTTTGAGTTGAAAGACACCTATCAAGGAAACAAGTAAGAAAGAATATGACAAGTGAAAAAGAAAGCAACATCCGCTGAGAAACATGTTTCTTAAGCTTTCAAATCATACATTTATGCTTAACTACTTAATTTTTTGTATCATGGGAACCATATAATCTCAATACATGTGTTCTTTTACCAAATTCATTTGTTTAATTATTTACATTTTCCTACCAATCACAAGTTGCTTGAGATCAAAGTCAACTTTGTATATTAGTGGTTTGGTTTTATTTCTCAAGGATTAGAAAGAGACAGCCACTATATATAATTTTGAGAACCAGAAACTTATTTGGTAAGAATCTCAATGTCACCAATTATAGTTTATGTTAAATCAATTACTACAACTTACAAGTTACAAGGAAGGTACTTACAAGTTACAAGTAATATGGATAAAAAAATTACCAGCTAGTAGGTCATGACTTATATGAATCACCGACTAATAATTCAATTCAAAGTATGATGATTGACCAATTGAAATTGAAGTGACTAGTAACACTCGATCCACTATGTGAACCTTTTCACTTTTAGTTAATTGTTGGGTAGAATTAAAATTTTATAAAAAGGATTTCATAATACTTTAGGATCTCTCTAATAGTAACTATTAATAAGTGGTCAAACTCAGGATTTTTCGATCATAAAAAAATATATACACTATAATATAATATCTAAACAGGCAAGAGGCAATTGAGTAGAAGTATGAAATTTAAAATAGAAATTGTATATATTAATTGGGTATAAACAATAATATTTATAATTGTGTGAGGTTTTTGTTATTAATGTAACAACGAGTCAGATTGAGATGTAGTCCAATCCAAAACACCATTATAAATTTATAATTTTTTATTATTCTAATTAAAATAAAATATGACTTCTCATAGTTGAGGTCTAGAAAAAAATAATAATAACAAAAAAAAAATTGAAGGATGGATGGCATAAGCATGATGGTGGTTCTCAAATTAACTTTGTTCGTATAGTATAGCTAGCCAGCAAGTTGGTGAAGAAAGTGAAAGGCATGCATGTAGACATTGATTCGATTCCATGTTTTACATAGATGGCAATTAATGAGCGGTGCCACGTTGACAAGGGCAAGACAAAGAGTAGGTGGACTAAACCAATAATTTGGCATGATTGGGTATTTGATTCTATATGAGGATTATGATGATGACTATAGTAGAAGTTGGCAATGATATTGATTGAGGAAGAGACAAATTGTTGGTGATGATAATGTAATTTTCATATATGTTCCAGCCTTTAAGGTCAGTCTACTAGTGGGAATTTTGGGTTTATGCTCTCTGTTAGGCTTTTCCAAGTCCACTCTTTTTCTTTTCTTCTTAATTTACCAATTGTCCCATGTCAACAAAGTCACCACTTTTGTTTCCACATAGAATTATATATAAGCTTGATTTTTATTGTAATTTACGTAATCATTTTACTGTATTATTGTTTCATCACCTAGCATCTAGTTTCTTTCTCTTAGATTCATTTATTGAGTAAAACAGGGACAAGCCAGTGCCACTAATAAAGAATAGCAACCAAGTGCCATGACTCGATTTCATTTCACATTGTGATGACATGATTTATTTATTGTTAGGTAAGATTTTCCTAACTAAAAGTCATAGACTAATTATTCAATGTACCAAGTTTTATTTAATTGGTTGATTTCTCCAAACAAATTATCTTTCATACATATCTCTCAATGAATAAAATTTATAATCACAAACTTAAAAGGGTCAATTGTTTGTCAATTTGTGTGATACTATATAGGTGGAAATGAAATTAAGAGTATGTTACAAAGGTTTGGATTTTAGCTAAGATTATTTTGAAAAAAAACACCTAAGATTTTTTTTATGTCACTAATATAATTGAGATACATTAATATCATTGAGATACGACGATTAAACAAAAACGTAACACTTATTATGAGATAAAAAGAGATGAAATTATATATATATATATGAATAATAATTTTGACGTATTGATTGTATAAATTTTTTTATGTTATTAATTAATTGCATAATATCATTTATATGAATTTTAAATTATATAAAATATAAGTCAAATATTTTAAAACTTGAACTCTAAATGGGTGTTTAATTTGTTTTTTAACTCCCGCTAAATGTGTGTTCTTCAAAATCTGCATTATAAATACTAAATAGTTGTTTACTGTCCTTCAAAATAAAAATAGTTGATAAGATAAAAATAAATAAATAAATAAATAAATAAATAAAAGTAGTTGTTTACTGTACATATTTTAAATTATACACTATTGTGTATGATTTTATCTTCACCATAATAAAATTGAAAATATAGTAGTATAAAAGCAAACATGAAAATGCGGAGGTATTCCCGTAAAAAAAAAAAACTGATTGTCATGAAATGGTGGGCCTTTTAAACAGAAATATTAAGAGTTTTGTATCACTTACTCCAATTTTATCTGCCACTCCCTATATTTTTTTAAAAACTGTTTTATTCTTCTGTAAATTTGTATAAAAGTAAAAAAAAAATTACTATTTCAATTTCACACCCCACATTCAAAAATTACGTAAAAAGAAATTATGATTCAAAAATTTTAAAGTTTCGAAATACGATTTCAGTAAGTTATTCAAAACTTTTGTAATTTTAAAATATTCGACATGGTATTTTTTTGAAATAAATCCAAATTTTTGAAATGTAACTTATTCGAAACTATGGATGCATTTCAAACCTTCAAAATAAAAAAATCTTCGAAACTTTGGCCTTTAATGAAAGTTTCGAAGTAAACATATACGAATCTTTCAAAGCTTCAAACAAATGCATTTCGAAGATTTGTTAAAACCCAAAGTTTCGAATTTTTTTTTTAAAATTTAAAACTTATGTTATAAAAAAAATTTAGAAAATTCCATTTTTTAAATTCCATTTTTATTAAATATATTTATCGAAATACATTTTTATTAGTAATAAATTGATAGTAATAAATAATAATAAATTTATAATAATAAATTAATGATAATAAATAGTAATACATTTATAGTAATAAATTTAATATCTATTTTCGGAAGTTTCAGTAACTTCAAAAAAATTGAAAGTTTCAAAAGTAATTAAAACAAACAATTATTTAAAAATAATAAAAAATTTAATTAAAACAAAATGTCAAAAAAATTTGTATCTTTCAAAATTTCGAAGTAAACATATGCAAATTTTTCAAAATTTCAAAAAAAATGCATGTCTAAGATTTGTTAAAACCCCAAAGTTTCAGTTTTTTTTTAAAAAATTTAAAATTTATGTTATAAAAAAAAGATTTGAAAAAAAAATTAAAAAATTCCATTTTTTAAATTCCATTTTTATTAAATATATTTATCGAAATGCATTTTTATTATTAATAAATAGTAATAAATTTATAATAATAAATTTATAGTAATAAATTAATGGTAATAAATAGTAATACATTTATAGTAATAAATTTAATATCTATTTTTGGAAGTTTCAGTAACTTCAAAAAAATTGAAAGTTTCAAAAGTAATTAAAACAAACAATTATTTAAAAATAGTAAAAATTTAATTAAAATAAAATGTCAAAACAATTTGTATCTTTACCTCAAGTTCGAAAATTTCCCTCAACTTCGAATCTTTCTCTCAAATTTCGAAAGTTTCATTACCTTCAATTTCGAAACTTTCTACATCAAAGAAACTTTCGAAAATTTCTTGTTTCGAAGCTTTCAAAAAATTCGAGGAAGTCTTTCAAACATTTCACATTCAAGTAAAGTTTTGAATGTTTCTTGTTTCGAATCTTTCAAAACTTTCATACACATGCAAAGTTTTGAATTTTACTTACTTTTGAGATTTGAAACTTTTAAATTTTCGAGGAATGGGTTGGATGAAATTCGAATATTTGAAACTTTCAAATGAGTTGGGTGAAAAATAAAAGTAAATTTTTTTTTGGATTTTTATAAATGAGATGGAGAATAAAATAGTCATTTACTCATAATTAGAGGGTTGGCAGGTAAAATTGGGGGGTGTCTAGTACAAAACTCAAATATTAATCAGTAGTGGGCCTTGTGTTGTCAAATGACTTCCAACAGATTGAATTTCATACCTCCACATCTTAATTTTTAACCTCATATTTCATAATTTTTTGTATGAATTTCTAAAAACATTTTCGTAGAAAATACAAAGTTTTAAACAAAATCGGCCTGTTATTTGTTCCCACATTTACATTTATATTTATTTTGGTATGTAAAATTCTTTTTCAAGTTTTTATATATTGAAAATTTTATTTTTAAAATTTTTAGATATGTAATTTTTTTTAATATTTTTATATACAGAAGATTTGAGTTTTTAAAAATTATAATTATGTGACCTTTTTTCTTAATTTTTATGTAAACGTCAGAAATTTCGAAATTCTTGTATATACAGAAAATTGAGTTTTAGATATTTTTTGTATGTAAAATTTTTTCTCAATCATTTTTACGTATTGGAAATTTTTGATATTTCCGATATGATAAAATTTTCTCATTTTTTTCTATATATTAAGAATTTTTCTATTGGATAGGAGTTAAAGTGTGATGTATAAAATTCAACTTTCGGAAAATGTGTTCATAAAAAAAACTGGCCGAAGACATTTATTTTCTTCCGAACGCCGAAAGGCACTATTGAGCCCCTATTCTCTGCACCAAAATAATAAAATGAAACGATCCAAAGTCATACAAACCTCAAGTCAATTATTATAATCTGTCTCAAGTATAAGAATTGTATCTGGTTCAAGTACATGATACCAGAAAAGAAGTTTGATGATTGAAAATTAAAGTTCTCCATTAGTCCATTTATTCAATTACATCACAAGTCATAACAATTCTAAAATAATTAAATTGCAACTAATTTAAGAGAATGTAACATTTACCTTTACAAGTAGAATCCATAAATTTTGATAATTTGAGAATATAACGAGATCTTACATATTGTCATGCATCTCAAATTGTTCATATATCTCTGATAACCCATTATAATATAAAAGATTAAGAGACATTACTTTTAAATCAATAAAATTTGTATAAATAATAAATTGCAAGGATGATCATTTTCAATTGCTTTGAAATTATTTTAACAAAATTATCTTTATATTATTCAATAAATGAAAATATTAATAACAATGAGGAAAATCAATATTTAACTCAAACTTTTAATCAGTTTGATATAGAATAATACAATATAGAATTTAATATTATTATGATTCAAAAATTTATTTGCGACCAAGATACATATTAAGAGAAGATACAATATTTTTCACAAAATTTAAGAATAATTAATTATGGGTGTACATTTTGAAAGTATGGTAGTGGAAAAAAAATGTTTATTAAAGAAAAATATTGAAATTTTATATCTACTTTAATAGATAATTGGCCTATGATAATATACAATTCACTATAAAATTAAACAGGCATTAAGATATCATAATTTAATTTGTGAATATTGTAGTACCCTAATTTTATTTAATTTATTAAAAATAAATTAAAAAGCAAGTAAATATAATTACAATAAGTAGGCTCATCAATTTACAATGCCAAATCAAGTTATAATTTTAAATTACAATTACAATCAAATTGCAACCATAAAAATTAAATCAAGTCAAATTATAAATATAAAATAAAATCAATTTAAACTACAATAAAATTTAAACCAAACTAAATTAAGACAACATGCTTTGGCTCTGTTTTGTTGTTGTTGTTGTCTTTCTGTTTATGATGCAATGTCATGTTTGAGACACTAACCTTTGCTTTGTAACTAATAAGAGAAATATAAAAACATAATTTATAAGTGAATCTTTGTACACATTATGCAGACCAAATAGACAAATTTTTTAGTTTAAAAAAAAACTAAAAGACAAATAAAAGCTCAGCAATGAACATATCATAACAAATAAGCTAAGACTATGAATACTTCAGATGTGTAGAATAAACGCAGATTATTAAACATCAAACAAGAAAAAAACTAAACAAATTAAAAAAAAATAAAACTCTATAAATACATCTCCATTTTGTTTTCAAAGGGGGATACGATAGAAACAAAAAACGAAAGAAAAATAAATCAAAAAAAAAAACTATTTTCAAGTTTCAATCGAGCTGCACACCGTCGTACACCGCAGCCTCTGGTATCCGGAATGCATGTACTTTCTCCCTTCTTCATGTTTGCTTTTCTTTTCAAACTTTGTGTTATTAAAAATGCAAATTTCTTTATATTGAAAAGAAAAATTAAAACTAGAGTTTGAGTGATTAAAAAAAATAAAAACTTTTGTTTTTTTACTACTGATCTGGAGTGTGGAATGGATGTGCTTTGCTTAAAATCTTTTTCATTTGATTTTTATTTTATTTTTTATTTTTTTATATTAAAAACATGATACAAGCTGTATTCTCATTGTTTCTCGGGTTTTTAGCATATAGATGTGACTGCAAAATCTTTTTCATTTGATTTTTATTTTATTTTTTATTTTTTTATATTAAAAACATGATACAAGCTGTATTCTCATTGTTTCTCGGGTTTTTAGCATATAGATGTGACTGCACGGCTCTTCCTACACGTTAGCTTAATTAGTAGTTAGCTTAGTTTGTAATGAGCATGTATCTTTATTCTGCTATCATATAAATACTTCATGCCATAAGTCATTGTGTTTCATGGATGTAACTAATAATGGATATATTTAACTATTAGTGAGTCTCTTTTATTTTCATCGGTGAAATATTTTAATAAATTTTCTTTTAGTTTTATTTTTGTGTTATTTAATATTAAAATAAATTTTGTTTTTATTATTTAATTAAAATTTGTGGAGCTGTTTATTTTTAATATTAAAATGAATTTTATTTCTATCACTTGATTAACTAAAAGATGTATTAAAATAAGCTTCCACGTGTATATAATATTTTGGTTCTATTATTTGATTAAAATATATTTTTGTAATTTATTTAATAGATCAAGCTACAAGTTTATATATTTCTTTCACTTTTATTTTTATTTTTGACTATCATTGATTTTATTTTATATAATTATTTAAATTTATTTATCATGCAACATCAAATTTTAATTCTCAAAAAGAAAACAAAGTTAAAATATAATTAAATATTAATATAATGTGACTTTCTTTTAATTTTTATGAGTTGTTAGGAGACAAGTTGTGAGAGCTTGGTAGTTCTAAAACTCATTTTGATAAACAAATTAATCAATAGAATTATTCTTAAAAAATAATTAGAGGTAACATATTTTTAATCTTTGAGATTTTAGGACATAGGTGGTACAACTTGATAATTTTAAAACTTTTTTTATTTATTTATTTTTTTTAATAAATTAATATAATATCAACTTATAAATTTAGTGTGGTATTATTTTTTATCTTTGAGTTGTTAAGATATATATTGTACAACTTGATGTTTTTTTGAATTCATATATAAACTGAAAAATAATTTAAAATATTTTTATAAATATTAATTAGATGAGACATTTTTTTTATTCTTTGAGTTTTTAAGACACAAGTTGTAGAGCTTGATAGTCCTAAAACTCATATTTTAAAATATATTATTTTTCCAGTCAAACAAATTCATTTTCTTTTCTCGTCAAAAACATTTTTTTAATATAACAAAACCCATTTTCTTTTAAAAAAATCAACACATCATCATTTTATACTTAAGAACTACGTAAATTTGATTTCTCCATCGCACAAGGAGATACGTAGGAGCAAGATCGCATTAATAAATTTTATTTTATTTTCGTCTTTTATTTCTTAAGCACACATTTATTCCAAAATCATATTTTAAAAAAATAATAATAATTGTTAGTCATATTTAATTATAAAAAGAAATAAATATACTTAAATTAATATTAATCCTGCACAATTAATTATAGGTAAACGTATTTGAACAGATCATAGAATACTAATACTTTTTCTACGCATAATCTCCTTCCGAACTCAAAATGTGATTTCAAATACCATTTTTTATTTTTCTATTTTTATGGATTTTCCAATATTTTTCATATTTTAATAGAATTAAAGACAACTTATCAAACTATATATTGGTGATCACAAAGAATAATCGGTTAAAATTTTTTGGATCACCTTTCACCCTAAATTTTTTATCAAACAAAATTGAATCTAAATGCTGAAAAATCATAAATAAAGTACAAAATACGACAAAATATTTCTCATGCCAAATAATCTACACAACATCACAAAAATAAAATCAATTTATCTGGCACTAGAATAACCAAAATTGAGCCTATAATTTAAATCATGACACTTTAATAGAAAAATTAATCTATGTTAGTATTACTATCATAAAAGAGAATTTGCAGAGAACGTTTTGGACTCAAATCTTGAGACTTTGATTTAAAATTGTACGAATACGATTCTTAGATTAAATAACACCGAATATTTTGGATTTCTCAGAATAAATTTTAAATAAGCGCCGTTTAAAATTGAACTAAATACACAATATAAGATAATTGAAAAACTGGTCAAAATAACTATAATATTTTATTACACTTGAGGGTGTAAATAACAATAAAGCAACATATATTTTTTATAATAATTAAAGATTCAAGTATGTAATATGTCATATCATAATTAACAAAATTGAGCCTATAATTATTTCACAGTCATAAGATCTTAATAGAAAAGAAAAGAGCGTTACTAATATATAAGATAGAATCTTAAAATGATATTTTTAGGAAGATTTTATGGTATATTTAAAAATTAACATATTTTATTATTATTAGATTAAATCACTAGCGGAATTATATATGAATTTAACTATATTTTAGATTTAACATCGTTAATTTTATAATTTTTATTTATTTATTTCGAAATAATATTTTTTGTTATAATTTTTAATTAATATTTAAAATTTAATTTCAACTATACAACAATTTATTTAATTATTAGGATTAAAATTGAATAGATAAATGTATCAAAATTCTTAATTTACAATATTTTTCCCATCTTAATTTACAATATTTTTTTTTCTTCTTTTACTTAACTAAGTAATAGCGTTTCATTGTTCGAATAAAGTTTTGAATACATGTATTTCAGCTTTTCAATGCATATAAAATACTTCAATAGTCTTTTTTAAATTCTTAGAAGTAGTAATTTTATTTTATTTTTTGCTGTAATTGTTAGACTTTAAACACTTTGTTATAATTTGATTGTTGGAACTTTTCACATAAAAAAGATTGAAATATGAAAACTCTTTCTCCCCACCACAATCAAAGTAGAGTCGTTCTATTTGTAAGCGATTTAAATAAATATTTTAATTTTTTTTAATTTAATGTTTAATGTTAGATTCTTTTAATTTAATGTTTAATGTTAGATTCTTGTATTTTATTTTATTGTTTCATAGGACTCTTTGTTTTTCTTGAGTATTCTTTAATTTTCTCAATTTATTATCATTTGTAGTAATAATAATTAGTGATATTGTCAAAATTTATGACACCTTTTAACTCTTCCAACATGGCAAGAAATGTACACTATTTCTTAGGGAGAGAAATTTTATCTTTTTTCTTTTTTGACATTTTAATGATTTCATTATACAGTCTTTTCATTTTTTATTAGTCATTATTTCATATTAGTTTGGCAATGATCTTTAATATATATTATCTTTTTATTTTGTTACTTTCATCGTGACTATATAGTCTGAGTTTTTTTTATTGAGGTTAGTCTCCTTATTTTATTATTTATTCTAAAATAATATGTCTATTTTTATTGTATTCCTACGTTTGATTTTATCTTCCAATTCAAAGTTGTCGTTACACCAAAGAGAAGTATTTAATCAAGTCCCTCATTGAACAATTGTTTTGAGGGATTAGATTTTTAAATAAATAAATCATAACTTTATCATCATACATGTGTTTTTTACAATAATTTTAAATTATACTCAACATTTTATTTTTTTACATACATTGTATTTTTAGTTAATACATTTTTATCAAGTATAATAAAAAAAAATATTTCTTATATATTTTGCTTACAAATACAATTATCTCATGCATCACACGAGTATAAAGTCTAATAATTTAAAATAACATATAATTTTCATATTTAATTAATATCAAATATTTACAAATTTCATTCATTTTTTCTACCACAAAAATAAAAAAATCAATATATAATTTATTTTTTACTTACAAAAATTATTAAAATTAACTTTTTTTTTTATAAAAAATATTAAAAAATAACTTAATCTTCTTAAAATATTTTGTTTTTGATGAGTTGTTGAAATAATTACACATGAATGCGCTTCGTATAAAATAAATTCTCAAGTAATTATAACACAATAAATATCAAATTGATTAGAATATGACACATTAATGGGTGAACGAGTTATATGTAAATGTCATGTACCACAAAAAATAAATAATAACCATAAAGTCTTGAGGCCGAACATTTGAGAACACGATATTTGGAAAACAAATTTTATTCTTTAATAAATCAATATAAAATATGTGGAGAATGCCAAAAGTTTCAAAAGAAGGTTAATATCTCGGAAATATTAAATAAATAATTTTAAAAAAAATTGAAATTTTAATATTTTTTATACGGGCCCATGCACCCAAACACGCGCAAGACCACGAGCGAGGTTTGAAAAGAGCTACTTGTCATCATCTTCTTCGTTCGTTAACAGAGAAACAAATCATGACATACCCTCTAATTTTACATGTTTCGTTCTCTCATTTCATGCAATAATTCTCTGAGACATCATTGTTTGTAGCAAAGTTTGTACTCAGTCAAGTCCCACCACAAACAGCGGAAATAAAAAATAAGTAGATGGTTATTATAAGTATAAAAAGTTAGTTTAAGTTTTTTCACCATAACAATTTTAAGTCTATATCTATTAAACAATATATAGTTAATTAGTTGATATAGTTAATTGCATTAATTCGTTGTTATATAAATTTTATATTATTTTGATATAATTGAATAATTTTTTAATTATTTAATATACTTTTATTTCATTTATAATTTTTATCTTGAGTTATAATAATATTTGAGGGAATTTATGATATTTTCATGCAAAAATTGTAATTTGAGAAGATCTATAGTATTTCAACGTTAAAATTGTATAGAATGGATTTACAATTTTATCCTTCTAAAAACTGTAAGGCAAAATAATAAAATAATTTATTATGAGATTGTAAATTAAATAGAAAGTGTCAAACGACAATAAAATTTATGTTTTGTTTTGTTTTTTTTTTATTTCACGTGAATGATTAAATGAAAGTCTAAATCAAGGCAATATCTCGACAGCAGCCCCTAGAAAATCACTGATAATGTTTTTATAAATATTTTTTGGGTGATTTAGTCATAAATAATATGATAGTTATTGTGAGGAGGCAATGATAAATTCAATAATGATTATCTCATAATTAAAAAACAATGACTTATTTTATTAAAAAGTGGACAACGATCCACCATTGATTTAGACAACATGCTTTCTCATCCCAAAACCTATCGTGGCGCCACGGCCTTTGGTGCTGTGTGATAATGATCAAAATTTCACCTCTTATTGCCAATTAAATTATTAAAAAATAAATATTGGATTATATCCATGTGACTCCAAAAAAAATTATACCATAAAACAATAGCAATTAAAAACATTTTGATTGAAAAATTACTATGTTGTCCTTAAATGTATATGACTCTTTGACTAAATCACCATCCTAAATGCTTAATAGTAATAATTTTTATTATTTTTTAAGTTTACTTTTGTGGAGAAAAAAGTTAACTCATCTTCCATCAGAATATTTATTTCTACCTAAAAAAGTATATTAAAAAATGAATAATAGAAAAATGGACAGACAATTATCGAAAAAGCATATCTATATTTTGGGGATATAGTACATATGAATCATGATGAATAATAAAACATTTAACAACCCTATTAAAAGAACATATAATTATTCATATAAAATTATAATGCCATTTTTGTCCGACATTAAATAATATAAGAAGGATGTGGATTGAGATTGACGTGGATTAGGAAATGCTGCTTTTTGGATAGGGACTGCCAACTAAGATCGATATGGGCATTCTTGTATTAATGATTTTCGTTTATCTCGTAGGTGGACAATTTGCAATTTTTAAATCAAACATCCTTATCTCTTATTTTTAAAAAGCAAATGCTAATAACGTTTTTTTTTTTCTGACAAAATGTTAAATAATGTTAGTTAAAAATAAAATGGAAAATCTTATAAGATGTGATAATTTTTTTTTATAAGAATTAAAAGAAATTAACTAACAAACAACATATTTTGTCAAAAAAAAAAAACGACATATTAAGCCTAATACCAAAATTAACTAAAAATTGCACTAATATCAAAATTATCAAATTTATTTAATTTTTACTTTTATGTAAAAACATTTATATTTATGACAATAAATTAAGGTTGTGTTTGGGGTCAAATGCTAGATTGTAACAAATCAATTCAAACGACTAAAGTACAGTCATTTGTTGACAAACCACATTACACTAGTTTATAACATACTTTTTGACTAACTTGTGACACTTCTTGAGCTAAAAAGACCTTATAATACTTCTTCATACGCAACTTCAACTTCAAGAAACGTCTAAGAATTATCTCAAAAAAAGTAGTCAACATTTTCTTTCCTTTATTTTCATTTTTATTATTTTAATCAAACAGACAAATTTTAGTGTTAGTTAAAAATATTATTAAATATTATTAAATATTATTAAATATCATTATATATTCATAAATTAGTACTCTTAAATTAAATATAAATAATGCTTAAAAAATTAACTAATTTTTTATTAGATAATTTGTACGTTGATTTTTAATGAAATAATTTAATTTTCAGATATAAGTACTTGAATGTTATTTATACCAAACACTGCTAGTTAGGATAGTCTCTATGTACTCAACTCTCCTAGTATACTGTTAGCTTGCTCCTTAAAACTAAATGATCAATCAATCCAAATCACATTCAATTGAATTATGCTTATAATAAAATTCAATTAATTGAATTAGATTCGATATTTGTAATAAAGTAATCTAAACTAAACTGAATTACGTGCTATTTTAACAGTTGGATCAAATAAACTTTTATTTGGAAACCGAACTGTGAATATCCTTACTAATCATCAACAATATTTATTATCATATATATATATATATATATATATATATAATTTATTTGTCATACCTATCGATATCTTATATATTCCTTTTCATTATTTGAGAAGGATTAAATTTAAAAATAATAGTACATGCTAGTCTCGTTTTTGAAAAGTATTACGGAAGTGGCCCCAAATCCCAATCTCTTAGTATAAAATTGGTACCAATATCTGTGCCTTTCCATATGCAGTGTTCCAAAAAGGGAAAGAAAAAAAAAAAAGCAGACGTGAAAAAAATGGCTACGTAGCTGGGAAATAGCTACATCTTATATTGCTTATCCTTCCCTATTTTCATTATTTTGTGTTTGTTTCATAGTATTTCCAAAACAGAAATTCACGATCCAAAATTACAATATTAGTAGTACTCTGATTTTAACGACCACCAGAAAGTATTGAGCAAAATGATTCAAAGAACTGTCCCGAGTTTAAGGAAATTGCTTCTTCGGCCACCTGGTTATCTTTCTTCATCCAAGGTGATTAATGTTTAATTACTTTCTTTATTTTCCTATTCATAACATTTTTGTAAGTGACTGAGTAATTAAAAATTAATACTTTTCTCCAAAACAATTTAACCTGTTTTTGTTTCTTTTCATCGATTCTGATTCCTTGTCTGGTACTCTGTTTGGCCTTGGAAAAAAGTAATCACAATTGTAAGGCAAAAGTACAAGGGTTCCCAATTGTCTTTAATTTAAATCTCCTAACTCTCCAATATACTTTAATTTATATATAAAATCTAAATTAAATCTACACTACTTTTTCTATTATACATTTATAACATTAATAATACATTAATATTTAATAAAAATAATTTAAAAGTAGTATTATTTTTCATTTATTTATACATTTTTTTAATATGTGAAATGATTAAATCAATTATTTTGAGAGGAATGAAATATTACACTGAATTAATTGCATGATATTTAATGCTATTATAGACAAAATATCTTCTAAAATATTTTCTTGCAACATTAAATGAAAAGTAGAGTTAATGTAGGAAATATAGATAATTTTTAAGAAATGCTAACAAGTGAAATGATTGAGACAATAAAAGAAAGAGTATTAAAATATTTTTAAATAATAAAAACAATTATATTAATTAATAT
>JBBPBS010000276.1:6430903-6440988 GCA_037974835.1 Cicer judaicum
TTTTATTGCTTAATTTTTTAATCATAGATATATAGACAAAAAAAATAGTAAAATAAAATAGAATGAATGACTTTATTGAGATGTCACATCACATTATTAAACTATACGACATAATTAGTGTTATATGACATATAAAAGTGTAATGTAACATAATAATTTAGAGATTTATTTTAATATATCAATAATTTTTATATTTTATGTATAATTTTCACTGAAGTTTTAAATAACTAATATTCAATTAGAGGTGTTGTCGAGTAATATTCTTTTTATTATATAATATAAAAAAGGCTCGCAAAAAATTATATGGTAAAACTACGTAACTCTCAAAGAAACTCTCAAGAAAGACAAAATCGGATAAAAGTCGCATTTAACTCTCCTATCCTGACATTTGTGTAGAACTTCGTTTTAGTTTTGGTTACAATACCTAATATTGATGATAGTTTATATCATACAACCGAAAAACAAAGTAGTCCATCTCTAAAATTATAATGCATATAAATTTGTATGACTTGGTAGAAAAAATAGACTTTGTAAAATCTTCTTATCAATCATGAATATTTACAATTACATAAAATACAGGATAATTACAAAAATATCCACTTTGTCGTGCAACTGAACATCATGGGGAAAGAAGGTAGTCCTATTTTTGTGCAGGTATTTGAATTGTGATTAACTAATTGTGCATACATGCGCACAACCCCATTTATAGCAATCACCATGGTTCTAATAACATCTACAAGCCTAACACTGATTTCTACAAACTCAAACTACCGATGAACTGGCCATGATAATTCTTGTTGGATGCTTTCCTTGCCTAAAAAACATAGTCAACTTATCAATCATACCTTTAATTTCAGATAGAAAAGCAAAAGTCCCACCATTGGATAGATGCAAACCTGTCTCCATATCTTCTGGAGTCTGAAGACTCTGAGCGCGCTCTCTATCCCCTCCATAACTGAAACAATCAGTTTGACTAGAACTAGTATTGAATTGGCAGTAAGCTGAATGCAATTGATCATAGATCTCCTCCATCCTTCTACAATTCTCATCTCTGTGATCCATGTCAATAAGAACCTATAACAAAAAGTCTATTAGTTTTAAATGGGATATGAGAAGCAAGGGAGTGGAGGGTGAAATAGTGAGAGCAGGAGACTGCACCTGTGCTGCATTGTTCCTAAATACTGGGAGAAATCGTTGCCTACAATATTGATTAAATAGAACAGTACCAATCAGCAATGGAATGGTAAATCCAGATGCAACTGTTGAGCGTTTTAGTCCAAACACTCCAAGTGCAATAATTTGAGCCACAAGCAATGAAAAGACCGTTGTGTTGAAGACAATAGGCCATAAATGTCCTCCACCATCATATTTTGTAATATACACATTGAGAATCTGCCAAGGATGGTGTTAAATGGAAGCCTTTTTTGTCAAGATAAATAAGTAAACATTCAAGTAATAATTAGTTCGATGTCATAAAAGTATAGTATTGCACTAGAAACAACTAAACATGATCACTTTTGTTGCATAGATATAAGTGTTCATCACTTCATCAGT
Source organism: Cicer judaicum (assembly GCA_037974835.1). NCBI lineage: Eukaryota > Viridiplantae > Streptophyta > Magnoliopsida > Fabales > Fabaceae > Cicer > Cicer judaicum. The sequence continues at coordinate 6,432,458 of JBBPBS010000276.1, forward strand.
TTATTAATTTTATGTCACTCTCTTTTAAATTATCTGCACTTTGTGGGTTTAAATGCAGAAACTTCCAAATAGCAACCGAATAATCAAATTCTACATACGACCAATCAAGCAGTGCATCGTTTCTAATGTTAAAAATATCCAGCAAAAAGTTTCTTATACGAAGACAAATGTCAGATTCAACTTATGAGATATTCCGATGCTCAAGTTAACATGAGATTCACTTCTTGGTATTATATTTTCACCAGTGATAATTTGATCTCTCAAAGAAGCAAGACAAAAAATGATGTGGCAAGATCAAGAATAAAAGCATCATATCTGGTCTTGGCCTCAACTACATGTAAACTTAAGAATCAAATGATTGCTTAATAAACTACATTTGGAACATCACATACATGACACTCATCTGTGACAAATTAACTATCTTATATATCAATTCAAAATCTTGTATTCCACAAAAGAACCACACATTGTGATAGATTTAATTTTACTACAGCAAAAAACTTTATTGGAGATATTATCATTAGCTTCACAAATTCAAAGGATCAACTAGTAGACGTGTTCCTTAATAGAAGAACTAAGCATAATCAACTTCGCGGTGAACAAAGACTGGAAAACATGGTAGAAATACCAACCTGGTTTCGGTAAACGATGTATGCAAGGAAGAAGTAGAACAATAAGAAGGGCAGTATCAGGGGTGCCAGAATAGAACAAATGAACCCAATAAATCCAAATAGTAAGATCCTTGGAACTTCTGTATGGTACGGAAAAGTTACAGTGCCATTGAAGGAATCTTCCCCGGAGCAGAGTACTAATCGTTGGAACAGGTTGCAGAAAAGAGGAAACGGTTGTATAATCTCAAAAGCTAGACTTGCCCAACCAGATGATAAAACATATGTTGTGAAGAAAGTAGCCTGTACGCAATGAAAAAAACCACAATACTACAATTAATAGCGAATAATAGAAGAGCGGCATATTAATTAGTTTGTTCTAAAAAGTTGAAGGGAACAATGATTTAGTTCAGTGGCCTTAAAATCTTGTCATTGTAAGTTCATACAAAGGGTACATAATTTGCTTTTTTGTAATGAAGGAACACGAGTACATCACCTGTGCTGGGACTGCCTTGGCAAGCTGGGCAGGTAGTTCTGTTATACTAGTAAACACTGAGAGCTGACTAATAACTGACCCAGCAAAAACATTGACAAAAAACACATTCCAAATAGTGAAATACAAAACTTTGCAGCATGCACTTTTCTTCCTACCACTACGGGAAATTGGCCCCTCCACTGCTGAAAGCAGCATCATCACTGGTGGAACACCAATTAAAAATAAAACCAAAATAGCACTTGGCAAGTAACCAGTCACCAGCTGAATCATAAATTGCCTGGAAAAGAATATTGCTTTACTTTACAATGAACTTATAACAAATTAAAATTAGAAACTCCTACATAATACTCCACAAGCCAATGCCATGCATGAATAATCATGGATCATAGAAAATTCTGAATTGACTACTAATATAATGTATATTTGTTGCTTTGCTCGGGGTTTACTAAATTGAAGTTCCATATTTAGTTTAACATGTATAATTGCAACAAAAACTGTAACAGAAATCAATGTCTGTGTATATTTTTATCTTTTCAAAGGCATTACAATAATGTAAGGAATCTCAACTGTTGCCACCTCAGGTACTAACAATCTTTTGCAGCGCACCATAATTTTATTAAAATAAAGAAAAGTAAAAGGCATGGAAGACATAGACCAAACTCATGTAAATATTAAAAAAAGGATCTATATGTACTGCCCAAAAAATGAGCAAGACCAAAAATACAAAAGAAAATAATGTCTGACCCTTGTGTCTGCAACATCTTACTTTTTTAGTATATCTGTCAAGAAAGGAAACATTTTCTCAAGCTTGTCTAGTTGAGTCAAGCCTTGTGCAAATGTGACAGGGATGAGGAATACAAGCACAAAGGTGACAGAAGCCACACATGTAACTATCTTACGGATCCAAAGTTGCTTGTATGGTATGCAAAGGTTGGACCAGTAAACATCACATGGTTCAGGAGCTTGATCTGTGACCCATAACATAGGATTTGATGCTTGAAGATTTCGGGCAGCCATAAGAGCAGCATACCGACTTTTAAAGAACACGAAAGCAGATGCGCATTCCTGCAACCAAGACCCAAACTTGAGCATAATAGTTAATTGCGTAAGATTTGATTCTATATACTTTTATTAGAAACAGTTTAATGTCACTTCCCTAGTTTAAATTGGGAAAAGATCAAACAATGTAGTAGAAGATAAAATAATTAAGTGACATAAGTGACCAAAATTAGGGTATAATTGAAAGAGGGTTCCCAATATATCGATTCCAAATCATAGTAAAATTATTGTAGTTCGCCAAATTATAAAATGAAATATGTTTGCAAATAATGTCATAAATCATAATGATATATAAATCAACTCAGCCAGAAAATTGACCTTTTTTCTTGATTCTATATGTATGTCAGTGTATCCTGTTCGCGCATGTATACTATCTATTTCATTAGAGATAATCTTAAAATTATTGTTTCCTCCACAAAAGTAACATTGCACCATGCTTGGCTTACAGGTCTGTTCCAAACTATCACCGAGCATCTTACATATGTATTCTGCATCATCCTAGAGGAAGAAGATTAAAAGAAAAAAAGTTTAAACAGCAGTTATATCAACAAGGAGAAGAATGCTAGAAGTTATTAAAATAAGGCTCTAAAGAATAAAGATCACTAATGACAACCCCAAAGATCATAAAAGAAGTCAGGAAATTATACGGGTACTTTTGAAATGATTTATTGAAGTCCAAACCTCTAATAGGGAACACCGTAGATATTAAGAATTATAAATATAAATTCTATACATATGAGACAAATGAAAGCCAATCAATACCCATCCAAGAGAATGAAGAGATATATGCAGACACTTGTTTCATAATAAGACCACATATAAGTCAATCTACCTTGAACCAAATAATGCTCTTCAACTATCTACTACATACATGCATTTTAACTATTAAGAACAATACTAAATGTGACATAAACAAAGGGGGCCGCAAAAACTACGCAAATAATTTTGAATAGAAAAAACAGAAGTGCATTGTAATATCAATATACATAAAAAAGTATTCAAAGATAAGAGGCAGACCTTCAATTTCTGAACAGCACCAGACTTATACACTATTTGGTGTGACAAATATGTTGAGGCATGGTAGTATGTGAAAAACTTTTTCACTGCTTCACAGTACGATTCCTCGGGAGACCAAGGTATTCCTCGGACAAGAATCGTAAAATGACTTGGTTTTGGAGGCAATCCAGTTATATGTACTAGCCGCAAATTAGTAATGCTCCTATATTCCTGGACATTATTGCCATTTGATTAGTTGTATTTAAACATTGGGGAAAAAACAAAACTTGTTAGATCACTCAATGAAGACAGGTAAGGGCAGATACTTACAGAGTAAAGAAGAGAACAGGCTGTCACAGTTATGATGTATAATGCAAGACAATGAGTCCAAAGCCTAACATCAAGGAAAAAATTAAAGGCAAAGCTATTCATAACAAGTTTATACGAGTATTCTTGAATTGCCAATTAATGCATTAACATATGAAGTTGACTGCGTATAAAAATAATAAGGAAAGGGGATCAATCACAGAGAAATTCAAGTTGTTGTTAGGGGAGAGGTCAACAAAAAACACTCTAAAAAGTTTTTCCATAAAAAAAGGACTAGATTTCTCAGCCACAATCCTACAGACCAGGTAGATCCAAATATTTATTTTAGTTATTAATTCTTTACTATGAAACATCAGAGGCTTGTTTATATATTCTATTGCTTGTTTATTATTTTCTTAGCCTCTGCACATTATTGGCTATTTGAACTACACTCACATGATGAACACTTCTATTGGAAAAAAATAAGACATTGCCCATACCATCTGGATCCTGCTTTGACGTTCTCAATGGTAAATACTTCCAGTGACTCAAAAGGTATGTCTTTATGTATCCTGTTGCGACCATAGTAATTCACTGGAAGCACTAGAATAGTGCAGATGATGGCAGCAACAGAGAATACTCGGATACTAAAAAAACAATAACAACAACAATAGTTAGTAAAATCACAAAATGGACAACAAAAACCCATTTATACTTAGCTTTTGTCATTTAATATGCTATGAAATTTGTGATTAACAATTGGGTTTCATTTTGTTAATATATGTGGTGCTGAAAGCAAACACATAAACCTCTCAGGCAAATAAATAAAATAAGTTGGGCAAATTTACCATACTAAAACGAAAAAGGTGATAAAACTCCACGAAGAACCCATCACAAACTCGGGTTTAGCATCACCAAAAAACTACTTTAGATACTTATGACTTAACTGGGTTAACTATATCAGGTAAGCATCATAAATCTCAAATCCAGTTATTAATGCACAAATTGTAGTATAAAAAAATAATCTCTTTTGCATGCGGTAACCACCATTATATATTATGCCACACGTTTGTCATATTAAATGTCAATCCACAGACTAATTTGGCCATAACAGTAACAATATGGAAGCTTCTACGGTACATTCACAAAGGTATGCAGTTTCAAAAAAGTTAAATTTAAGAAGGATTGAAGAACCTGAACGTAAGCATCCTGCTAAAAACCACAGCATCCAAACCCCCAATAGTAAGAATTTCGTCTTGAGAAGTATCCCATGCTTTCATTACCCATGTAGGAGATGGAACAAATCTTTCCAAACAAAGATCAATGTTTTTAGAACAACGAGTGGCTAGTTTTCTTCCAAAGTAAACATTAAAATTGCTGGGTTGTTTTCTTAATATTGAATAGAGTGAAAAGAGTACCACACACACAGAAATATTAATTCCAGCAGAAGTTAAAAGAGCAGCAATGTTCATCTCTGCCCACTATATTGGAAAACTTGACACCTCTCATTACCCAATAACAATAACACAATGCAATAAAATCATATGAATCCCCTGAAATAATTAACAATTTCACAATTAGTGTCTCCATCACTTTATTCAAATATAAAATAATTATATATTATTCATTGATACAATTGTTTAACGTCGGTTATTTTAACAAACATAAACAGGGCAATATTCAAAATAGAAATTAAAGAAGTACCTGCAAATGTATGATGGATGAACAAATTGTTTGATGAAGGGAAATAGCGGTGGAAAAATGAAACAAAATTTGGACGGAACGAACGGAATTCAGAAGAAGGTTTTATGAAGAGAGAGATTTGAGGGAAATTAGAGAAAATTAGAAACCCCAGCAGTTTTGCGTTTTTCTTGTGTTTCTTATTAAACTTGTGAAATTGAAATGAATTCGCAAGAAATGAAAAATGGGTCTCAAATTCTTTACACATTGTTTTTTTCTTCTTTCTTTCTTGCAACACAACCAACACAAAAATAGCGGGAGTAACGGATTCTCCACGTGGCTAACCTCTAGAATCAATTTGAATGGATTATTAGTATTTTTTTTCCTTCTAGAAAATTTTAAGCATGAAACTGTTTATTTAGTCTATTAATTTTTTAAAAAATATCTTACCAAAAAATGTAAATTAATCAATTAAATTAAAAAGTAAATTATCAAATTGTAATACACTCGCAAATAAATTCATGTAATTGTAAATATTTTAAAAAAATATTTTTATCTCTATTGAACATTACTTATACTAATCATTCTTTCAATCAAACATATAAAATTAAATTGTTAAATTGATCTTTGTATATAACCATTTATTATCTATATATATATATATATGATTCTATTTAATATTTTACTTTTTCAATTAAAAAAAACATCTTACAATTGAAAATTTAAAATAATAATATATTTGTAAAAATGGCTAAAATAATTTTTTAGATTAAATATATTTTTATTTTCTATAAAATTAGAACATTTTAATTGTAATCCGATACATTTTTCTTGTGAATGTATGTTCAGTTTTGAATCTCATAATTAATCTTCATTTAGCCTCTAATTAGATTCTGGAGTTCGCTAATATACACACACAAAAACGCTATATTAGCTTTCCATGAAGATACATAAACACGTTATAATTACAATTAAATACATAGCAAAAACCCTTGGATCTAATTCTAATATATATACAATAACATCGACCAGTATTTAACTAATTATACTCGAGTTAACCATAACATTAAGATTTCAAATGTGTGTGTAATTTGTTCTGTGTGCACACTTTTCTTCTTTGAATGACAAAAGAGAAACCCAATTAGTAATTTTGTTTGAGTTAGAATATGTAAAAGCCTTAATCCTTTGCATGGAAAGTTGGAAAGTTTCTTGAGACATATTAGCAAAGCAAATCCTAAACCAACCCGGTTCATAGCAATGACAAGAAGAACCAGGAGATATATTCAAACCAACACGATAAACAATAATTTTCCAAAGTTCTTTCTCAGCTTCAAAAGTTTTAGAACTCAACAAATGTCTCATATCAACCCAACAAAATAACCCTGCATTACTCTTCAAACATCGAATTCCTGCATTTCTCAAACCACTCACAAGCATTTCTTTCCTTCTCTTCAACCTCTTCTCATTCTGTTCCATATACTTTAAAATAAAATCTTCATCTTCAAGTAATTTCGCAAGTAAATATTGTGTTTGTGATGAAATAAGTCCAAAACTTGACATTTTAGTTGCAGCAGATACAACTTTTTTATTATTGGAATAAATCATTCCTACACGAAAACCAGGAATGCCAATGTCTTTAGAGAGACTATAAATGATGTGAACACGATTCAAAATGTCGACATTTCTATTGTTTATAACTTCCTCCATGATGCTTATGAATTTTGGTGAGTCAAAGACAGTACCAGAGAAAACTTCGTCGCTTATTATATGAATGTTTTTTTCAATTGCAAAATTAAGTAGATAGTTGAGTTCTGTTTTAGTCATGGTAATGCCTAGTGGGTTTGAAGGGTTTGTTATTAGTACTCCTTTGATGTTGAGGTTTAGTTTTTGTGCTTGTTGATAGGCTTGTTCTAAAGCACATGAAGTGATTCTAAAACCATTTGAACTTGAGCAGTACATTGGAACAATCTCTACCCCTGTTCTCCATTTAATATCTCTGTCAAATCTATCAAAACATAAGCGTTATCAACTTAAAATTGTGTATATGAAAAATTGTATGAATGTCAAATAAATTAGAATGATACCCAGGATAATAAGGTGTGGGAAGAATGAAAGCATCCCCTGGATCAGCAAGACAAAACATGAGAGTCTCATTTGCTGAAGTTGCACCAGCTGTGAGGACAAGATTCTCTGCATCAAATTTTATTTTATTTCCTCTTATTTTTTCCATAAACTCCACCAGTCCCTAAAAACAAAAACTAACGTTATTTTAGTGGGATGTAACATGACCTTATAATTTCAACGATCAATTAGTATATTCATTAATTAAAAACATGTCAGCATTTAATTTTATAGAAATTAAAAATTTATTTAATCTCTATATATATTATTTTTAATTTTGTTTCAATGGTAACCAAAATAATAAATTGTTAATAATTGTATTCAGTCCCTTGCATCGCATGAATACCGACACTAGTTTCTATTTTATCGCGAGAACTATAAAAATATCACTTGTTACTTTTTTCTTTATATTTTAGTTTTTTTTTCTTTGTTTTTTTACCACTTTTTTATTTGAGAACAGTCCCATTATGGGAGCTTTTAAAACATATTGTTGTCATACATATACACAACTCCACTGCTGAAAACTCTTCATAGTAGATAAAAAATTTCCGCAATATTGAATATGGACTTTTTTACTTTTAAATGGATTGGAGTATCACTTGTTTTAAAAAAAAGGGAGTATTTTTTATACTCTTTAATATTATTTTTGCTTATAAGAAATACTCCAACATCAAAAGAATAATCAAGTAGTAACCTAAACTATTCTTAAAATTTTAGAACATTAAAGTTGCTTTAGTCTTTGATCGAAATTACATTTTGGAATCATGAATACTAGAATATGTACAAAACTAGAAAAGATAAAAATAAATAGGCCAAACTATCTCATTCTTTAACACAATTTAGAGTTTTAAACATCGCTTTTCTCTTTTTGTTTTTTGTTTTTTTGTGTGTGTCAGGTTATTCATCTATCTCCAAAACTAATGTTTACATTAGTTTAACAACTTTTATGCTTAATCTATTTAGTTACAAAATTGTGTACATGATTGTTGAATGTTATAAAAACTTTCACTCTTCTCAATACCACAATTAGAGTACTTTTACATTAATAGTTAAATAAGATTAATAGTTGAGTTAACCAACAATATTTGATGGATGATTCATCCTAGATAAGTAATTAAAAGTTATGGAAAACTCTAACATTGATCTATAATATTCTTCGAAGTATAATTTAACAATTTTTTTTGTCTTTATAATTGAAATAGTAATTTAACGAGTGTCAAATTTGAGATGAGTTGAGTTTTAAAGAACATAGTTTTTTTTTTTTA
>JBBPBS010000276.1:6441404-6483025 GCA_037974835.1 Cicer judaicum
ATGTATTTTTATTTAAAAATTGAATTTTATCTAACTTAACTTTTTTTTTTTCAAATGGTGTTTTGAAAAATAAAATATGTTTGAATTATATAACCAAATTTAATTTTAAATGTGTATTTACCAAAGAAGATATGTATTTTGTTATAATATAATGTGAATTTTGCTATTAGTGTATTTTGCAGTTAGTGACAAAATGGATAGGAAGTTTTTTTATACTTCTAAATGTAAAATAAATAATATAAAATATTCATTATATTACTTTTGATTAAATATAAATTTAAAGCAAAATTAAATTTGTAGAATTAATTTTTAAGAGAAACTAAACATAATATCAAACCACTTTTTCATTGCAAAATTATATTTAGAATTACAAATAAATATCCTAACATGTTTCGAGATACATCATTTCACATTCCTGGTCTAACTAACTAGCATCTCTTATCCTAAAAGATTATAACTTTTATTACTTATAACTATATATATATACTAGTATGTAATTAATTTCAAAAAACTGGAGGGGCCTTGGCCCCCTGAGAGACCAACGTCAGTCTGCCCCTGCTCCATGATATCAATGAAGTCACAATTTTAATCTAGAAACTAAAAATTATCACATTAATTTTGATAAATTAGATATTGTAATTATGATATAGGTTTTATATGTTATCTTGATAAATTGAAAGTGTAACTTACTTTTTTAAATGATTAATACTTTTGCTATAAAAAATGAAATTTATTTTAATATAATTGACATTTTTTAATATATTTATTTTTATTAATTAAAATTTGTATGGATATCAACAAATTTAAATGAGATTTACACAATTTGTGGGATATATGTGAATTTTAATATGTATGTTAAATAGTGTGTTTCTGACCTTTTCGTAGTGGTTGGCTTTTTAATTTTGGTCTCCTTAAAACAAATTGAATATTTAAAAATCCATTTTATAACTCAAGAGTTTATTTTCTTAAGAATTTATTTTGCTTAATTTTGCATGCATGCATGCAATCTCAACAAAACTAATTAAAGTATTTATTTCGCTCCAAGTACGTAGAATGATAGCAACACATATACGACAAGAAAGTATATAAATATATATAGCCTATACTATACATACATATTGAAATAATTAAAATTATTATCCTTAAAGTATGTCTTACATTTTTTAAAGCAGGTAAGCCGTGGTAATCCTGAAATAGAGCGAGTTCTTTAAATACGGATATCCCATCTTTTCTCATTGCCACTATATCATGATTTCTTTGGAGCCATGATTCAAGAAGTTCAAACGAAAGCTGCAAATTAAAGGTGCCAGCAATTTGGTTGGTCACATGCATATATACTATATAGGATATAGCTATATATTGAAATTTCAAACAATAATAACCATACATTATCATTGGCTTGATATAGTTGACAAATGACATAGCTAGCAACTTTTTTGTTGTTGACATAGCTAGCCACTCTTATGGATCAAAGAATTTATCCATTGCTTACTAGATCAATTTTAATAACTTTGTGAATAAAAATGTGACATATATTAATTAAATAATTCTTTTTTTATTGATAATTTTCTTATTTTAAGATAATACTTAGGGGCTATAAATAACTACTAATTAAAAAAGTTAAATTAGTAGTGACAAAAAAAAAATATAGAGAAATAAACTTCATCTCTCAATCAAATAGATCTCTCTAGTCAAATTCCCCTATAAAGATTAATTATTAGTACAATCGATTAATAATTTGCATAATTAATATGATGATTGAAAAAAGAATAGTTAGTAATCATTAAACTTAACTTTTATATTTATATAATGAACTTCTATAAGATAAAACAATTAAACAATAGTCAAACATACTATTGACGAAAATACAACACAAATTTATATATATATGATTAAAAAAAATTAATTAATTAAACCTGATTCTCCGCAAGTCCCATCTGAATGATTCCGGTAGGATTATAAATTGGGTGATAGGGATTTTTCTCGTACTCTTGCCATCCTAGGAAGTAAGATGAGTCTTGCCCATGGGAATCCCCACTAGCCTTCCTAGACAACATGATTTTTTTAAATACAAAGTGTATATATAATTAATTATCAAATCAATTGTGTAAGCAAACTTGAGAAATCAAAGAATGAGATTTTAGACTATAGAGAACTTATGTGGTGAAAATAATAGCCAGCTAGGGTTGCATATTTATAAGGGTGAGGTGAGAATGTAAGAGACATGATCCCGACAATGTGAATGACAACATCTTTTGACATTTATCAAGCCCAAAGCATGTTGCACTCATGCAAGTATAGTCATTCCTTTTTCTTTTAATCACCAAACAGGGTTACTTGAGTTGATTTTTGGTTCTCTCATGCTTTTGGAAACTTATAAGAAGATAATTAAATAATTAATTAACTTGATTCAATCTCCATCAATAGGGTCTTATACATAATGCAAGCTATTCAATCTTGCTCATATCATAAAGTTAGTCTCATCAACTCTTTGTATATGTTAAGATTTTTTTAGAAGGTTTTAAGAGTTTGGAGAGTGTTAAGTATATGTTCAATATTTGATATTTTAAAAAAATTTGAATGAATAATATGATATGGATCATCATACAACATTTCATCTCTCACTCAATTTATTTAAAAAACATCTATAGTTTACTTAACTTCAAATCATTTATTTGCCATAAAGATATGAGACAGATTCAACCTCCAATATTTTTTAATTTGTAAGGAGGCATGTAACTAATTTTTTATTATATTAAAGGGTGAAAGGGATACAAATGAGACCAATCAACAAAGCTAAGTTGCGACTTCGTTCCCACCTTAAAACTAAACTATTAGGTGGACTGTCCAAAGGCTAGCACAATAGAGATAAAGACCTTAATAATGGAATGCTTAGAAAAGCCTAAATATAATTTCGGTTTAAATTTTAAAACTCAAACCAAACCAACCGATCTATGCGGTCATTAACAAACTACTATTTCTTAAATAAAATAGATAGTTGAATTAATAAAAATTAATGTATTTATTCTAAAATTTGAATTAATTAAACACGACAATTTTTGTTAAATCAAGTGTCTTATTTATTTAAAACCAAAGGTAGTATTTTCTAAGGATGCATTTCAAAAAGTTAAAAATTTACTCCTCTTCTAGAAACTAGTTGCCACCTTTTAATTCTTTACACTTTTCTTCTTTTTCATCTATGGGTGGTTTATAGTTATTTTTTTCCTCAAAACCACCTCTCTAAAATAGTCACGTCTATTTCTTAAGTAGTACTATCAAATCAAAGAGAACCCACCCCTTTCATTGTTCCCGAAAGAAACAAAACCAAATACAATTAGACCTCACCTTGTAACTATCATCTCTTATCTTTTCTCCACCTAAACTCTTAGTCAAATGAGCTTAATTATCCCTTTATTTGCTCCGTTAAATGTAAAAAATCTATCTCGTATAATGATTATAATCAAATAATAGATGTTACCTTAAGCTCATGGGAAAATGACCCGGTAAATAGAAGTTGGGTACTACTTAGGTCGAGTACGAGGACTACATATGAGTCGAGTTCGAGCTTAAAAAAGCATGAGTTTGATACCATGCAACTCAGCTAATGCATGTTTTAAGTCTTCTAACTCTCCCTCACCTCAATTAACTAACTACTAATACATAAAATGAAAGTGCAATATTTACAAAGCAAGGGCAATTGCCTTTCTACCTTCCTACCCTAATTAGCACACTTGGCGAGTGGAGTAGTAGTGTCAGAATGGAAGATGCCCATGGAACTTGTTGAAAGTACCATTATTCAAAAGGCACATATCATAACATTTTTTGCTTTAATATTTCAAACTGTATAACCTTATCCCCTGTCTTTTCAAGCAAGTTCGATCCAGCACTACATACATGATTTCAACTATTAACACTAAGGCATTCGTGTGTTGCATTTTCTTCCTCTTTTGTCATTAATATGTTTTGTACATTTGCGGTCGGTGTTCCATTTTTTCCTTTTCAACAATCTCTATCCTTTATGCTAAATTCTCCAAGCAAATTATGAACACAAAGACCATTTCGATATATCCATTTTTCAGGTTTCAAAGTTGGAGTGCATATACTTTTTGTCGAAAAGGATTTTTCAATATTAATTTATCCCATTATTCGTACGTCACTTCGTTTTTTTATTATGCTAACATGTCTATTGTTTTATTTATTCTTTTTCTCACCCTGTAACTCCTTTCTTATTGTAAAGGAGAAATTTAAGAAAAAAAATTAGTTGGCAATTATAAAGGATAAAAATAGAAAGAAAATTAGCTACATCAAAATAATATATATTATAGATTATACATATGCAAAATTAGTTTTCAATTTCTGTTTTTAAGCCTTAAAGTTTGTTAGTTAGTTAGTTTATAGTTAAACTCTTATGTTATTTTGTTTTAGTTATTAGTTAGTTTAGTTCTTGGATCTAGGACCTTACTCTGTTTCTTCTATTTTTTGTCATAGATATTTTCTAACTTTTGGTTGATGATTTTAATAGATTTATTTGGGGTGTTCTTATGAAACTTAAGAGTGAAACTTGCTAGCATCACATTAATTTCATTCATTGTTTATATTGAAAACCAATTTTCTACTACTTTAAAATATTTGAGAAGTGACAATGGTTCTGAATTTTTATGCATGATTTTTTCAAAATTAAAGGAATCTTACATCAAAGGTCTTGTGTTGAGAGGAAATATATTTTTTAAAGTTGCAAGATCACTTTCTTTTTAAGCGCATTTACCAAACAATTTTTGGCACTTTCCAATCCAGAATGCCATTCATTTGATTAATAGATTGCCTACTCCTATTTTAAAGAATCATATTTTTTATGTTGTTTTACATAATAAAGCTCTTACTCTCTTACATCTTAAGTGTTTGTTTGTCTAACATATGTTTCTACTCTTCATAATAATCAATCTAAATTTGCTCCTCGTGCAAGAAAATGTGTTTTCTTATATAGACATGGAATCAAAGGTTATTTTCTTTCTTATGAATTGTTTGTCTCAAGAAATGTTATTTTCTATGAACATATTTATCATTTCTCATCTTTTATTACTAATCTTCCTTCTACTGGCTTACCCTAAGTCCAAACTAGCCCTACTGAACTTGATCTTGTTAAAACATATGAGTTTGTGATAATTGAGTTCACAGAATTAAGAATGGAATGAGAAAATGAATTGAAAGCATCAACTTATGTTATTATTTGATGCACAAAAAACAACACTTATACTAGCTATTTCAACAAACACTTGCTACAATACATTGATAACTAACTTCTAACTTTCTTAACTACTTAACAACCTTTAACCACTTCCTAACACTCTCTAACTGTATTTATGAATTCACTTTTAACACTCTTCCTAGTTCAAAATAGCTAAGGATGTTACGCCAAGTTTACTCTTCATTTCTTGAAATTTCAACTTCTTTAAGGGCTTTGTGAGGATGTTTGTCTTTTGTTCACTTGTGCTGCAAAGTTTTAGCTTTAGTTGTCTTTGATCACTTAGTCACTTAGGAAGTGAAATCTTTTTTTAATGTATTTGCTTCTTCCATGAGCAATTAGGTGATTGGCTAAGTCTATTTTGCAAATTTGTTGTCAAACATTATTTTCAATGGTCTTTCATACCTTAGTCTCATCTCAGCCATCAATTATGTTAGTCATAGAGTTGACAAGCTCGCATTGATGCAACCACATACTCAACTTCACATGTAGCTAGAGCTACTATGTTTTGCTTCTTTGAACACCATGAAATTTGTGTCTTATTCCTCATGAATACATAGCATATGGTGTTCTTTCTATCATTCTTGTCTCCACACCAATCAACATCGGTATATTCTTATCTCTTATGTTATTTGTTTTAGTTATTAGTTAGTTTGATTTGTTATTATGACTTGAAAAAACTGTAAATATATATATATATATATATATATATATATATATATATAATATCATAACTCATTCTCACTATCGTTTTTGTAATCATTTTTCTTTAATAAGGTATATTTAGAATTTTTAACATGTTGATTCTACATTTTAACATAAATAAAATAAATTATGAAATCCGTTTTTTTTTTTTAATTTAAAGACATAGTACTAGGTAAATTAGAAATCAACTCTCCTAGACCCTAGTGAAAAGCCGTTCATACATGATACCTCCCCAATGGTACAATGTATCAAATTATAACTTTTATTTTCTTCGAAGTCAGAATGCGCTAATTCTCCTCAATTGATATGGCACATAATTATCTATTTGCATTACATTAACACGACGTTAAAATTAGTATTCAAGATATTTTTGTGTTTAATGTAGTCCTATCCGATTTGTCTATACAATCGCGCGTAGAGTATATTGACTTTATAAAAAGAATAATTTGCAGTAATTTGGTATCTGCCAAATGTCCTCAATTGAATAGAGGACCACCAAACTAACTAGCTAAAATTGATGGAAAGTGCAAGTCCAGGGCTTACTGAAAGAAATGTGCACACATCAAACATGACCCTACTCGAACTCATATCCCTCAAATCTATGTCGGCCATTCATTTTGTCTCTTGCTGCATCACATTACAACCGACCGTCCGTGAATACATCAAATTTTCTTACTCGAGGCTTTGTCTTCTTCACCCCCATCGTGTTGGAAAATGATGGTGCAATGTTCAATAATTCATTTATGTCTGAAAAGATAAACAAAAACACGTTTACATCCCATTCGTAAATGCTTAATATAATGTCATCCAATTAGTAATGCTAGACATCTCTAGGATTTTCATAAAATTAAAATGGCATGATATATATTTACGTGTCTATGTAGTGTGTTACTCTATTTATTCTTGGTATTTTTTAAGATTTTATTTTTGTTTCATAATTATACTTCCTTTAAAAAATTAAGCAATTAATGATATTTCTTTATCTTCATCAAAAATATAAATTAAATAAATTTTATGTTTATTTAATAAATAAAAATCAAAGTTAAATATATCAAATTTCATAGACGAAGGAGTAGTATTAAATTTCATTTCAATTTGATATGGATAAATGCTCTAAATTTGGATTTTCAAAAAAGGGAGATGTACATAATGATGTATAACTCAACAGATTAATTTCGGCAGTTGACTTTAATATCATCAATCAATATTTTAAATTAATTATTTAGAAAAATCACACAGAAACACGTTTACTTTTAAAATATCAAACTTTATAGAATTTTTTTATTAAGTTTAAATATATGTTTATTTGTTTAATCTTATAAATATTGCAAATTTTTATTTTTGTTTCTATAATTTTTTGCTTCTCCAAATTAGATATTTTTGTTTGAAATCTTTTATGTCAACTTTAATTTTAGTAAAAAAAAAAAAATTACAAAAATGATGTGGTAAATTATGGTACACATCATCCTTTTTATCTAAACTCAGGGCGTCACTAGTCAAAATAGATTGCATTGCATGATTATGACATACGACAATGATGGGAATATTAAAACCCACCACATGGCATTCACGCGGCATCCTAAAATGTTTGGTATTTCAAAGTAAACAAGGTATACAATTCATGCGTTTTTTTGAATAGAATACATATAAAAAATATTTTGATAAATAAAAAGATAATAATTTCAGTAAATATAATTACATATAATCATTAATTGAACATGTTCTAAAATTTAGTGATATAAACTATTAATTTATATAAAAAAAAAGTTGAGAATTATTTAGAATTAGAAGAAGTGGTGTATTGGTTTAGATTTTAAATTTATAAATATTCCAAAGAAACATAATATAATATTTAGCAAGTCCTATAATTTTAAACAATTAAAAAGATATATATCTCATATTTTTATTACAATAATGCAATCGTAGAAAGGCCTTTCACGAATTTTCTATTGATTAGTCCAATATTATATTCATTTCTTATTATAACATTTAATAAAAACTCATTTCTATGAACATTTAATAAAATGCATCGCTAGGTTTTCAAATACATGAGTCTAATTTATAATTAATTTTTTAGGTTTAACATACAACATATTATAGGCTTTTTATTTTGGCATGGCTTGACCTTTTTTAAAATTATGCTATGAAATAAAATCTTATTTAAAAGTCTATTATATATATATATATATTAAAATATTTAAATAATATATTTATATATTTTTAAATAAACTAAACTAGATATTTATATAAACATAAATAAACTAACAAAATTATACTTTTTTAACTAAATAAATATTAAGTTACTAATAAATAACAATGTTAATAAATAATATATATATATAGGTCGGTCAAATCTAATAAATTTTGCTTGTATTTTTAAATTTAACTTATTTAAATTAATAAACTTTAAAAAACTCTAAATCTAACCTTTATACTAATAGATCAAATCAAATTAGATTTTAAGTAGGTCAAACTGTAAGTATATAACGTACAATTTATTCTATTTTCACTCATATTTCTATGCATGAGAGTCTAAATCTGAAGAACTCTTTTTGCTTCGCGCCCATAATGTTCCTTGTGCTCTTCAATGTCTAGTGACCTTTATTACTTCCTCTCCATTCCTTATGCTTATCATTCTTTATTTTTTTTTCAATTTTAGATTTATTTCCTTCACTTATAGTGATTACATATGTGGAAAAAAAATGTTTTATATTGTTGTTGGAGGTGATACATTTTTTATCTGTACCTAGTTTGCAATCAATTATATAATGCTAGCACTATGTCATATGATAGTAGCTTCAAGTGGGGTTTGTCTCATTATAGAATATGTATATGAAAATAGTGTATAGTAAATTTACCATAGATAAATTTGTACAAGTCAATTGATCAATTCAATGGAGAGTGTATAGTAAATGTACCATAGATAAATTTGCATCAGTCAATTGATTAATTCAATGGAGAGAATAATATTGTTATTTGTGGATTTTTTTTTTTTGGATTTTTTTTTAAATAGGATGACGACGAGAATGTTATTATTATTGATCAAAATTTTTAAACAAAATTTATAAAACTAATAATCATCGTTAATATAATGTAAATTTCATCAATTGCATAATTTAAATATTCAAATAAATTCATATTTTCTTCTTCAACAACATCAAATTCATCAAATAAAGAATAAAAATATAAGTTTATTTAAATATTTAAGTTATAAATTTGATAAAATTTGTATTATATTAAAAATGATAATTAATTTTATGAATTTTATTTGAAAATTTTGATATTAAAAATAATAATATTATTGATATTTTAAAAGATAAAATATTACACTATCACTTAAAATAAAAAGATCAAATAAAAAAAATAAATAAAAGAATAAAACGTGAATTGAAATTAAGTTAAGAGAATGCATGTGTTATTTAACCTATTTTTTAATAAAATTAAAACACTTTTAAAATAAAAATATAAAATTTAACTTCTGACAATTAAAAAAAAATAGGATATGAAATTACAAGATTATATTTTCAGATTAAATTTCTTAATAAATATTCTAAAAGCACTTATTAGTATTTATCATTCTTCAATCAATTTGACTTCAATGCATTGCATTAATTAAAAAAAAAAGTGCAACTTTGATTATGAGTTTTCGGTGTTTAAATTTTTTGGACGACTGTTTTTTGTTTGTAATATTGTTGTTATTGTTTTGGCAAGTATTTTTTTTAGTGATTTTATGTTTTCATTTATATTAACTTTTGTTTTCTAATTCTTAATAAACCTTATACTATGAATTGATATTATATATTATTGTAGCTGCTAAAAAAAAAGCATTTGTCATTTTAAATGCATAATATTATTTTACAGAAAAAATAAATTTCTTACAATCCAAAAAAATAAATAAATGTTGAAGACTGAAATAGTTCGAATTTTTGCCAAATTTGGTGTTTCGGGTCTCCAAAATGATTACTTTTTAGAAAGAAAAAAAGTTATAATGAATTTTTTACCAGAAAGAATTAACTTACGAATATCTGGAATTATCAATGAACAAAACAAATGAGAAATTGAGAGAGGGTTAGGTTAGTAAGTAAACAAAACAAACTGTAACTTTGAATTGGGTATCGGAGAATAAACGCGAAGAAATCATATGAGATTAGATTGTTTAATTAGTATCGTTACTTTTGTTGAATCTAACTTTGTTTATCAACAAGAACGAGAAATGAAGAAGGAGGCTGATAAAGACAAAATCGAAGACGACCCGAAACTTTGGGGTGTTTTACTCTTCGGTTTAATTGGCGCCACCGCCACTACCCTCGTTGTAAGTTTCTTCGTTTTCCTTTTTCTTCGATTTCGTTTTTCTCAATCAATTTTAGGTTTTCGGTTATGAATAATTTTACATATGTTTTACAATTTTATCCTAATTTGAATTTGTAGTTCGGTCAGCTTCGGAAGACTGTTGAATGGTTCTCTGTTCAGGTAATTCACTTGCTTCTATTTTATTACTTTTTAGTAATTAAATTTGTTACTAGTTAAAAGCAATGAATCAGTTAGTTACTAATTGATTTGTGTTTTCTGCATCAGAAAAGCGTTTAGGTGTGTCCCTATGTCTGACAATGACACATTGATTACATTCAATTAATGTGTTTATCAAATTATTACCGCTGTCGACATGTTAGTGTCATTGTCGTCGTGTCCAGTGTCCATGTCAGTATCCTTGTTTCATAGATGAATGTTTGAGGAATCTAGGTTTTTTTTTATTTTTTTAATTATGTTTGAAGTAGAAGGAAGAGATCAATGGGGAAACTGATTGTGTATGGTTTTGAATTTTTTGTTGTAGCTATCAAGGTCGCAGTCATGGAAAGGAAAGAGTGGTAGTTCGTACAGAACAGCTTTTCAGGAAGAGGCATGGAGAAAGCACAATAAGCGAATGCAAGAGGAGTATGAGGAGGAGATGGAAAGAGTGGTAAGTTTTTTGTCTTTTACTTCTCTGGTTTTATTAATCATCATTGCCACGGTCAACCTTCTATTGCATTATTGTTCACATTTAAACTGCAAATTGTAGCTGTAGTTTTGTCAGAAGGCCGAATCACAATGTTTTGGGAATAAGATAAACTTCACTTCTTTATTGAAGGCCAGAAAGAAATGAAACTTTTAGTTGAGCTCAGGTGATCTAGAACAATAAACTTAGAGGGGACTTCTTCTTTAGGGAAGAGTACTCCTCTCCTCTGATTAGAAAAATAAACCTGAAGTACTCTTTTAGTAGGGCAAAGTATTTCACTCTTACTGAGTTTTAGTTACTGATATGAATAATGAATTGGTTATTTATTACAAAGAAATAGGGAAAAGCCCCTTGGATTACAACTTTGCAGAACTTCGAGGGCCAGCAACCTCCCTGCTTTATGGCACCAATTATTTCACAATTCACTCCCCATCCTCTCCTCCTAACCCTTGTAACTAACTAACTTAAATTTACAAAATTAACAAAGATGTAGCGGTTCACCCCCCCCCCAAAGTTTCGCATTGTCCTCAAGGAAAACATGATAATAAACTAAGATAGTCCCATCCAAGGTCCCATTGTAGATGAAGTGAGATATCAATTTGTTGTGGGGTTGAGACCTTTTGAACTCTCTGCACTTGAAAGGGGCTAAAGGTGTATACCCTATTGCAACAGAAAACAAAAGCTCATGCATCCCCATATTAATTAGCCTTTACCTTTAAGACCAATTTGTTCCTTACGTGGCTTTGTGCTTGGTCCAGTAATAGGTCACATACCCATGTATCGCATTTGTGCTTGCCCCATGTCTTGCCTCCTCCTTGGTGCTAATTTTGGTTGCAGTTGCTGCTCTGCTTCCACCATTTCCGCTGCTCTCCATGTGTACTCTGCAAAAAAGGTTAATCTTGGCAGGGTGTGTGCACCATTTCTACCACTCGCTCTCTTCTCATTGCTTTTGCACGTCCCTTTCAAACCACTCTCTCTTAACATGGCGGTATTTTCCGAATAACATACAAGTTACTGAAGATAAAATCTCTAAAAACAATGAAAGATATCTTAAATAAGAGATAAAATAAATTTCTAAGAATAACATTATAATTCCTAAATGATACAGTAATATATAAATATGCCCCTCAATTCTGCATCACTAGGTGATTTTCTATCTGCTCTTTGTAGGAGCGAATAAGGCGGATGCAAAATGTGTTTAACAGAGAAAGGAACAAGTACAAAAGAGGCTATGAAAGCTGGAGGGAACATGGAGCTGGTGCATATCATCAGCATTTCCAAAGAGAAGATTGGTATTGGAAGGCGGATACTTCACACAGAGACAGGAAGACTAATTATCGAGAAGCTCCAAGAGAGAGTGGAAACTATGCATTGTCACATCACTACTCAGTTTTGGGTCTTGACAGGTACCAACAGTAATCTAAATGGTCCACCTAGTTTGTGGTTTCAGAGGAAATATTGTGTTTTGTTTACTTATATTATCCGAGGAAGTACAAGAAAACTGTTTGTACTATAGATTATAGACAAGAAAACAAATTAGAGTTGTATATATGAAGAAAATGCCTTATACTCTACCGGTTGGATACATGCTTAATGGTACATCTAGAGCACCCAGTTCAGTGTTGTTAAATAGATGCTATTTTGGTACTGTAGGCTGTAGCTCTATAGCGTAGTTGAATTTGAACAAATCGATATTGTTCTGTGATGTTATTTAGTGCAATATGTTGTCAAATAGCGGTGCTATGGCACTGTTGTGTAGTGGAATATGAAAAAAATCACTATCTTCCGCTATAAGCGGTTGACAACACTGAATTAGTTACCTATCTCATTTTAAGCTGTGCATACTTTAGACCTAAAGAAGTATGTGATTTCAGATGTGTTATTGGAACAAAACTTTTGACTCAAACACCGTGTATATATATATATGTATGTGTGTGTGTACTGTTCATTTTTATTTTTTTGCAAAAGAAAAAACTATTTTTAAAAAAAAATTCAAACACTTTTTCAACACAGCATATAGGTTTGTGTCATTAACCACTTTGAGTACTTCATTAACCATTTTTTAAACATATATCTCATTAACCAATTTAGAGTACTTCTTAACCACTAAATCGCAGTACTCTAAAATGGTTAATGTCTTGCACTTTAGTGGTAAATGGTATACACTTATATGTGTCACAAAAATATGTCTCAACAATAAATAAATTAATACTGTTCACCGTATAAATACGGTAAACATTACCTACGGTGTCAATTTTTGTGTTCAAATATCATTTTTTATGTGATTTTGATACCTAGTGATAGTTGCAACTTACAAGATCAGTCTTTGTCAACGGAGTTTCCAAATTATTGCTTGAACTGTAACTTTGTAAGTAATTGAAGACCTGTTCACGACTATGTCCTATCTACAAATGAAGTTAGTATGCTTATTTTGCTTTCATAATTAGCCATTAAATTTAACTTTCTGTTGGATCTCAGGTTTAGGAAAACACCATATTCAGATGCTGAGATTAAGGTAACTTAATTTTCTCACAATGCCTTGCACATTACTGTTAGGGTGTGTTTGAGAACTGGTTTTTGGAGGGTTAAGTCTATATTTTTAATATATATTTATATTTAAAAAAATTAAAAGAACAAAATAATATTATATGCTCATTTATCATGTTTTTGCAATTTTTTTAAAGTATCAAATATATATTAAATATAGAGTTAGCCTTCCAAAGCCTTCCCTTCCAAAATCCAACTCACAAACATACCCTTAGTGTTTTGCTATACTTTGTCTCTCAATTGCTATATGCATCACACTCATCTTGATACAAGTATTTCATCTTATTGTACTTTTGATGTCTACGGTGTGCAACATATGATCAGAATTGAAGTTTCTATGATACTACAGCATAAATTGTGTTTTTGAGCCCTATTCTTGAACTAGTTTCATAATTTATAATTATATGCATGTTACTCATACAGTATTCTAGTGATTTCTGTCCTGATTTGATGTCCTGTAGAGTGTTCTCCCTTAAGATTTTTATTAAATATTTTGATTTTGTTGATGCTGCTGCCTATTTCTCTCTGTCTTACATTACCTTGTTACTTTGTTTTGCTTACATTTGTTGATTATCCTCTTACCTTTGCAGTCAGCATTTAGGACAAAGGCAAAGGAGTTTCATCCTGATCAGAACCAGGATAATAAAGGTAGGTCTTGACTTATTATCAGTGCACAAGATCTTGTGATTTCAAACTATGGCACTATTAATCATATAATCATGTATGGGGAAATGCCAGACGTTGCTGAAGCTAAGTTCAAAGAGGTGATGACTTCATTTGAGGCAATAAAACAGGATAGAAAGAACCACAATCCGTAATTGCCAAACACTGCTCTACATTCCCTGGACTCCGAAGGATGTGAGGTATTCCGAATAATTAATAAAGTTAATTATTTAGTTTTCATCTTGCTAAATTATGAATCTGCTGCTAATAAATATTCTGCAATCACTAGTGATTTTTTAAATTTTTTTTTTTGGAAATTCATCTATATAAGATATGTACTTAGTTAATTAGAATTCCAACCACATATGTAATGCAGCTGTATTGTGGTCTCAGTAGATTCCAGGGGGCGTTTCGATAATAATAATTATAATTCACCTACTGTACAGTGTACACAGTTGGAGCTCTTCACTGGGAAAATTATTTCCTCACATGATATGTCATTATTATTGTACACATAATGTTAGATACAATTTGCTTGGTTAACCAAATTGTTGTCCTGTTTTTACGAGGTCGGCCTTTGCACCATGAGCACAATGTTTACAAGTCATTTTCCCTTTGGAGTTAACCGCTGCCACTATTTGTTGTTTGTTTATGAAACCAAATATTAATTAGACAAACTACCTTGTACAATCTTAAAAGTGTAATTAGATTCGGACAAAACTTCGTTGTTGTTCTATAGGTGTTGTTGGTATTGCTTTATCAATTATAACGGGTTGCGTGTATTAAAATTTTCTGTTAAATTTAACTTTAAAATGATTTTGTTTATACTATTGGATACACAGTTCATGTGTTATGTTGTGATTGTAGAACCGTTAATTCAACACATAAGAAACTGCATCTAAGTTTTGTCCGTTAGATTCCTGAATTCCGTTAGGAAAATAGTCTCTTTGATGACGGTAGAAAAAGGAAAAGTTATACCAGTTTCTCATGTTCAATTTTTTCTTGTGCTCCTTTTTTCTGGGAATGAAACTGGATTATGTGTCTGCCTAAAAGAGCTGGAATTTGAGTTTTATGCATATGATTATAGCAGCTTAATTTTGTCTTTCCGCTTCAATGAACAGAATTTGACACTTAACAGACATAAGTAACTTGTCTGAGCTGTACAAAGAAATCTGATAATAATAATAAATTGTGGTTAGCATGACTTCACTGAGTGGCAATGCCATTGCCATATTTGAGCGGCTGCCTGGGAAACATTCGAGGTTGAATATGGAAGCCAAAGGAAGAGATGGACACCTAAGTGCTGTTTTGAAGATTTTATTTTGAGCTTATCTTTAAGAGATAAGCATTTGTATAACATACATAAGTGATTGGAAGAACTGATAAATATAACTTATGATACGGTCATAAGTTGTTTTCAATGTATTTGTATAAGTTTCCCAAAATAGTTCATCCAAAATAGTTCATAGAAAATTTATACAGATTTTGTATGAGTAACATTTCATAGAATAAATATTTAATTAAATTGTTTATTCAAACATTAGATCCAATTATTCTCCAAAGGTTGACGTGATAGTCCGCTAATATTGAATTTTAATTACTCTTGAAATTCTGTAGAACTTACACTTAATAAAATTTAATTTAATCACGTCTTTCACTAATGTACTGTTCAACTTTTTCTCTTAGGGATCAAAATCTTAATTAATGATTCACTGAATTATGATCGATGAGATTAAATCGTAAAATTAATCTGAAATAAAAACGAATTTTTCGGTGAATGTCAGCAATGGTTTTGTTGTTTTTTAATACCTAGTGCATGAATATTTTATTTGTTTAAAGTCGTTGTGGCTTAAGATTATAACTTTGGGTTTTACAAGAATTTTTTTTTTCTAAGTTTCAGTCAAATAAGGATGAAAATGGATAGCAAACAACAATAAAATGTAAGGCGACAATCTAACTTATAAATGAACAAAACAATAGAAACATGCACATTAATGTTGACCCAAAAATGAATCAAAATTAATACCAATACTACAAGCCAGAATGTTTACAGATGTGTTTCAATTGAATCCGTCAGATTTCTGATTGAAAACAATGGTAGCTCATCTTGAAAACACCTTGCCTTTTGAAGACACTAAATACAAACTTATGTAGCTGGAGGAGCTCTGTAATAAGCTGGAACAGTTGCAGGAAAGAACATTTGCCGGACTCCTTCTGCCTTAATTATGGGCAGGATGATTCCAGATGCACTCTGCCAAAAGACAATTGGTTTTGCAATTAAAGTGGGTTTTTTCCAACAACTTATTAAAATAAAATATCAATGAATCCCAAAAAGCTTCCAACTTACAGAAATCAATCGGATTCCAATCCATACGCGTTTAGGGGAAGGAAATGGTAGCAATAAACGACCAACACCATATATCGCAACAGCGAAGAAATGAAGAACCAAGCTCAGGGGCCGAGGGTTTAATCCTGAAAGCAAAGAGACTGGTCCTTCTGAGAATAAACCGCCGAGACTCAGATAATCAAAGCAAGCTTGACGCATTTCTTTCCTTGCTGGATCAGGTGATGCGCAAAAAACCTTGTAAAGTGCTCCAGCCAACGTATTTATGGTGGATGCAACTGGCTGCATATTCAAAGATTAAGATACCTCAGGCAGCAATCAGAGCTAAATAGCTTCATGAATGCTTATACATCGTCTTTTTAATTCAAAAGAAGAAAAGAAAATAGGGTGAAGAGGTGGTTGTGTCAGTTTGAGTCATTACCTTACGCAAGGTATAGAAGGACTCAAGGTATTTGCAAAGGCTAGGTGCATCAGTCAGATCATGCAAAGGCTTGAGAAGATTTCGCAGCACTACGATATCAGATAATGCCACAGTCATCCCGCCCCCAGTTAAGGGATGGCGCATGTTGAATGCGTCTCCCATCAGAAGGGCTCCTGGAGTAGGATAAGGAGCGGCTGGCATGCTTCTGTTTGGCATTGTCCTTATGTTGCCTTTGTCCACTGCAGCTATGAAAGAATCATGAATCTCAGGGGGTACCTGCAATATTATCATCATCTAACTTTACTGGCTGAGGATGTCAAATATAATCCTGCTCTCACAGAGTGAGAAGTAACCAAATGGCAAGCCTAAAAAACAATTTGTACTTTGTAGAACTCGAGTATATGGTACCTGTGGAGCTACCACTGTCTTCAAATACTTCGCCATTTCACCATTGGAAATAGATGGAACCTTCTGACCAGGAACATCAACCAGACAACGAACTTCTGTACTACTTATGGGATAAAACAGAACGGGCGAAGGATCTCCCAGTATGACATGGCCATGATTTGCACATGGAAGTTCACAGTTTTCCAAAACTAAGCCAACAAAACAAGAGGGAACTTCTACCTGCAAACATATAGAAATATAAAAAACCAGTGATCCAAAATTCTACTGAATTCTGGTTTTTACAAACATGACTCACATGAATAGACGTGGGGAGAAAATAATAGCAAAACGTGAAATCGATTATGGTTCTATGGATACTTATTACTTCATACAACAACAAAAACCAAGTCTTATTCCGTTGGTTAAGGTTGGCTATATGGATCAAACAACGTCATAATGTTCTATTATAGATCATATCTTTATCCAAATCATTGACATCTAAGTCTTTCTTGATAATTTCTCTTCAAGGCTTTCTTAGTCTTCCTCTACCTGTAGCTTTTGAGCTCAACCCCCATTTGATTCACTCTCTTTACTGTAGAATCTACAAGTGTCTTCCACAGTAATATATTCACACATCCAACTTAACATTCTAATCTCTATTACTTTGTAAAAGAATGATAACAAGAAGATATATGTACATATTTAAGCTGGAAATTTTATCACCTTAGGATTACAAAGAGAACGGCGCAAGTTTGAGAAACAGCCATCACAAACAATGGTAAGAGGTGCACATGCGGATAACTCCTGAGCATCTTTCGTTTTGTACTGTACCCCTTTAATTGTACCCTTCTCTTCAAGCAGTGAAGTGACTGTTCCTTGCTCCAATTGCACACTACATAATAAAAGAAAACATTTACTGTCTTGAAGTTGTGCGATTTTAGAGAAAAGAAGGAGAAAAAATAACAAAAATTTGAATATTATTGATAATAGCTTTATGTTAACTTGATTACAAAAAATTCAATACTAATCTCTATTTATAGAGAAATACAAACTCAATCTTAAATCAGGAACAAATAATAATACCAATAATAATAATAGTGAGAGATATTCTAAGATATCTCTATGATTGTAAATTGATTCTAGAAAATAATTCAAGATACTCTAATATAATATAATATAATAGATATTATAAGATATTTTCTAACATTCTAACACTCCCCTTCAAGCAACTCAGGGATGCAGGAAAAGTCGGAGAGAATTACTATAAATATATGCCTAGTCAGATAGCCGGAATGATCATCAATATGAGAGAAATTCATGGCAAGCAATTAAACAAAGCAATGAGCGTTCTAAAAACTGCATTTAGAAGCTTCAAACTAATAATATTGGAGACTCAAAATATTTAAACTTAGAATTTGCTTCAAGGGGAGAGAGACATGCTTCAAGGAGAGAAAGGCAAGGCCAGTACATCTGGGACAAAGATGGGACCAGTGTATCTAGGACAAATTGCCAAGCTGTATGCATGTGGCTCGAAAGAAGAAACTTAAAACAGATCTGGAACAAGGAAGGAAAACCTAACCTAGAAGACTAAACCACTGTGTCGGAAGGTGGACAGACGCGCCTGAGCTCGAGGCTGTTGGCAGCAGCGCGTCGCGTGGGATGAACATGGCAGATCTTGGAGGCACATGAGTGTGCGTCGAGCAACTTTTGGCCTAAAAATTTGGGTTGTGTAGATTGGGAGATTCCGCACACAATGGAAGTGTTGTAACGGAAAACTTGCTGAAAAACATTTCCAGCAGCGATGGCAGGCAGCAGCAGCAGCAGAAAATGGCAGATCTTGGAGGTAGCATGTGTAACCGTAGCCCAAAACTAGAATATGAAAGCAGATTCAGAACCAGGAGGCCGAAGCAAGTTCAATGAAAGAAGTCGCGTCTTAAACGGCTGCGGTCGCGCCGTCACGTGCAGTGAAGAGCAGTGTCGCATGGATCTGGCGTGCAGAGGCAGTGACGGTGGTTGTAGTGAACTGAATGGTAAACAAGTGAAACTGGTGTCAAAATGTGTCACGACAGTGGTTTGAAAAATGAATGATCGCGTTGGAAAAGAAAAACTATGATTATATTCCCAAACTGTTGGGAACTCGGCAGCGGAATAGAGGCAGGATCGTTCAAGGAGGATCGAAAGAGGTTTTGATACCATGTTGAAGTTGTGGTATTTTAAAGAAAATGAGGAGAGAAAATAATAAAGATTTGAATATTATTGATAATAGTTTTATGGTAACTTGAATACAAAAGACTCAATACTAATCTCTATTTAAAGAGAAATATAAACTTAATCCTAAATCAGGAACAAATCATAATAATAACAATGAGGGATATTTTAAGATATCTCTATGATTATAAATTGATCATAGAAAATAACTCAAGTTACTCTAATATAATATAATATAATAGATATTATAAGATATTTTCTAATATTCTAGCATACTCTATTAAAAACAAAAACAATATCTAATACTTGTATTGTATTTTAAAGTATTTAGTATAGTTTATCTTAACCAATGGCCTTAGCCTTTTAGGTATCTATTAACAAGATCCTTAAATTATCAACCCAAGTCAGCTTAAATGACACCCATCAGTAAAATGAAATTGAAAAAAGTCAAATGAAACGTTTCCCAGTAAATGAATCCTGCATCACTACATGTAGAATCATGGGCAGGTAGAGCACACTAGCAAGCCAAACTTTATAATAGACAAACAAGGACTGTGAAGTAAAGGAAGAAACCAATACTTGGGTAGGGAGGCAGCCTTCTCTCTCATCCTCTGAATAAAACGCCCATTGTGAAAGCTTCTGCCAGCGATATCTGAGTGAAACTTTTCCAATGGATAAGAGAGTCGAGTGTGTTTCCCATCCTTGAAAAGAGCATACCCGAACACTTGCTGAGCATCAATTTTCTCCACACAATCTGCAATAATAGACAAACCATGATCATTCTCCCTTTTGTGTGGAATTAAAAAGACAAAAAACATGTATTTCAGCACTCAAGATCTGCCAGAATCTAGAAGTTGAAGAAACTATGGGCTGTAAAAACATAGTTGAGTTTGCACTACCTTCAAGTCCCAGCTCAATCAATTTGAGATAGCCTCCAGGTTGTAGCAATTCTCCAACAATTCGGTCTGGTTCATTCAGATCTCTTTCGATAACAAGAACTCGACGTCCATCCTAGATTAGATAATATTTATGCAGTCAAAACTTGATAGTGAATATGTTCTAGAAAGCAGTACTTAATTAATTAAAAACTTCCAAAATACATCATGAATCAACTTGATCAACACAACACAACACAAAAAATGAGACAAAAGACAGGGAAAAGGGGAGGACCAGCTGAGCTGGATAGCAGAACCTTAAGACTTTAAGTTCAGAGTCAGTTTTCCCTCTCAAATGAATATGGAAAACTAAATCTTAACTTCATCAATGAAACCCGAAGGGATTTTTATACAAGGAAGAAAAACAAAGAGGGATACCAACCCTCATAACAGAATTAACAAACTCTAACTGACTCTAACTGCTTATAATAACAATCATTCAATATCCCCTTCAACACACAACCAAAGGAGAATAAAAGAACCGAATTAGTGTTTGTTTTTCAAAGGTAATTCATTTTCATCTGCTTAGAAGAAAAATAATTGCTTCAACTACAAGAGTGTTTCACTGTTAAATTTACAATTACATTACTATTAACTACATATTGTATATAGTAAAGTGGGACTGCCACACGTTAACCACAAGTACCTAAACTGAAACCAAAAGACAAACACTAACGATAACAAATAACAATAGCATGAAATTATGTTTAAACACATACCAAAAGTACCTAAATTGAAAGTTAATGACATAAATTGACTGTTGTTGACGTAACTGGATGACTACAAACATGGATGTCTCAATCTGTCCCCACTCCATCGATAAGTGGTAGAGGAAAAGTTTCATATACCGTCAAGAAACCTAAACCTGACCCACCACGGATTTAAGCTTAGACATGATCAAGTATACAGATACCGTTAATTTATCATCTCTATGTTTCTTTTTGGTTTATTATCACCTCTATCTTTAACTATAGCACTCACACTTTGAATTGAAGTTGCATCTAGTGTACGTCACATGTAGTACCCAACACGGACACCACTTAAATTCAATCACTTTTATTTTCGCAAACTATTATTGGTGACTACGAGTCAGTCTGTGTCAGGTGTTCGTCTTTTTTCCGGTGCTTCATAGATCGTAATCATACCCCTTCTCTGCCAACTGTGTATACAGTAACACATGATGATCTATAATTCGATAAAACCAAAGACAATCGTAGTGTTTAAAATTGATTTTCAATGAAAAAAAAATCTAATAATTATCTCCCAAACGGTAACTAAAAAAATTCATAGACAGACGTAATATTTGAAATTTCTGAAGTAATTAAAAAACTAACTCTTGTTAGTATTTTTCTCCAGAATCTGAACAAAAGTAAAAAGTAAAAAGTAAAAAATAAACACTCTTGGAGCAAGAGAAACTTAATCTTGTAACCAAATAAACCACAAATGAAAACGCAAAGCTACTATTATCAAGCAAAGACATTTCCATATCTAAGAACCGAAATAACGTTTCTCTCTCAAGAAAAAGGCGCAAAAAACGAAGTTAGGAAGAAATCTAAATGAAAAAACCTTGCCGAGAGTGTAAGCGAGAGCAGAACCAGCAACACCAGCTCCAACAATAATGATATCAACGTCGCCGTTTGGATTGAAAGATCTACATTGACCGGTGGCGGTTGTAATGTTCTCCGTGGTGGTGGAAGTGGTTGCATCGGAATGGTTATTCTTTGAGAAAAGAAAATTGTAGAAGGCGAGGATGGTGAGGACGGAGCATATGATGAATCCAAAGGCATAGTAGGGGTCCACCATTTCGAGGAACCTCTCTGTTCCGCCACGGAGATTGTGGTGGTGCGGTGTGTTGAGTTCCCTCGCTCGCTCGCTCTCTCTCTCTCTCTCTCTCTGCTTCGCTGGACGCAATGTGAATTTAAAAAGGTTATGTGTTTTGCGTGGCTTAATACAATCCAACGAATTTCACAAGGATCATTTTATTTTATTTTTATAACACTTGATAAATTTGATTACAGTTGATCAATGAAGTTTTAAAAATAAATTTAATGGACACGGAGTGATTTACCACAGTAAAACACATAAATACAATATATTTATTT
Source organism: Cicer judaicum (assembly GCA_037974835.1). Taxonomy (NCBI): domain Eukaryota; kingdom Viridiplantae; phylum Streptophyta; class Magnoliopsida; order Fabales; family Fabaceae; genus Cicer; species Cicer judaicum. The sequence goes on from JBBPBS010000276.1 coordinate 6,463,952, forward strand.
AAAATAACATCACTTTTTATGAATATTAAAACAATCGTTAATTGAGCGTAAAAGAAATTAAAAAATATAATATAATATACAGCAGGATTTGACGTCGACGGTCGGAAAGTTAACTCTCAAATTATTTTTATTTGGTTTATAATTTGAATGTAAAATTAGGGGGAATTCAACCAATTTAATTGGTTCAAACTAAAATTTTAAATATATAGACAGCTTATTTAGTTATTTTTAAACTTCAGGATTCCATGTATCATAATTATTTATCATATGTTAAATTTTAGGGTGTTTTTCATTTTTATTTCTTTTTGTTATTCTAAATCATTACATAAAGCTCTTTAATTTAATTAGGTGTTTATAGTTTTACTTTTTTTTTATTAATCAATAAATTTTTATAGTTTTGTTGTGTTTTAGAGGTTTGATAAAAAAAATATTATCTTATTAATAAGATTTATATTGAGAACTTAAAGTTATCGAAATTTTAATGAATAAATAATTTTATCTCATTTTATTTGGTGAGCTCGAATTCGTCTAAGGAAATAAATAAGTATGTGAGAATAAATAAAGAAAGGATAGTTTTTTAAAATAAGTAAACAAAGTAAGAAAATTTTGTTCTTTAATAGAAAATTTTCGTTGACTTTATTTGAGCTAAAGATTTGTTAGGAAACATGTATGTGAAACCAAAATAGTTTTGAGAATGTTAGAGTTCAATCAATGTTGATAATGGTATTTTTTAATGTTGTAATTCAATTGATTTAGTGAAAAATTATTTAATGTCAAAAGACATATTTATTATTAGAGGTGAATTAATATAAATTTATGTCTTCAATTATTTTCTTTCATGTCTTTTAATTTAAAAATGTTTATTTTAAATTGTGGGTTTTATGATTTTTTAAAACTTATAATGTATTTGAAAGATTTTTACAAATTTTATTTATAAAAAGATTTTATCAAATATAATTTGATTTACATTTTTTTGATATTTTTCACCAGTTCAATTGATATTAGAGTTTAGTGTCTTACTTGAAAACTCTATAATGTATAAGAGCAAAAATCATTTTTGTGAAAAATGTCATGTCTACTAGTGACAACAAAAGTGCAGATAAGTCATGTGTCTTCCATTAATTGGTAGTGGGATTTGTGTGAAGGCTAGGATATATCCAACATATTTTTTCTCGTGCATCAGTAAGCCTTCTTCAGTCTCAATGAACTCCATGCCCAATAAATAGCTTAGTTTGCCCAAATCTATCATTTCAAACTTATATTTCATGATTTCTTTGATTGCAATTATCTTGTTGTTGTTTCCAGTTACCAACAAGTCATCAACATATAGACACAATAGGATCATTGCATGCCCTCCATTCAGTGATAAATACTTAACATAAACTCCATACTCCATTGTGCACTTGATGAATCCAATGCCAATTAAGAATGAATCAATTCTTTTGTTCCAAGATCTTGGGGCTTGCTTCTGCCCATAGAGAACTTTCCTTAATCGTAGCACCTTATCCTCTTTCCCCTCAATTACAAATCATGGTGGCTGAAAAATATATACCTCTTCATCCAACCAACCATTCAAGAATGCAGACTTAACATCAAGCTGACACATCATTCAACCTCTAGCACATGCTAGTGAAATTACAAGTCTGATTATTTTAATTATGGCCACTAGAGCAAATACTTCATAATCATTTATGCCTGCCCTTTACCAGAATCCTTTGACAACCAATTTAGCTTTGTACTTAGCAATTATTCCATCTAGATTCAACTTCAATTTGTAGACCCACTTTACTCCATTTTGTTTTTGTTTTGGAGGCAAGTCAATCAAGTACCAAGTTTGGTTCTTCTCAATTGAATTGATCTCTTCCATCATTGTTGTCTTTCAGGGTCATTTCTCCAAGGCTTCTTCAATATTCAGAGGTTATGTATTTGCAAATAAGGAAAAATGAACCAGATATTCACTTTTGTCAACTTCATTGTCATTATAAACTTTAAATTCTCTTAAGTGTGTTGGTAATTGTCTTGCCCTTTGAGGTATGCTTGACTCTATTTCTTCTTCATCTCAGTTTACATTGGTATGACGATCCTCTTGCACTTGTGAGGGAATTTTTGTAAGCTGGCTCGAGTGGTTGATCTCTTGTCTCCAGTCCCAGTGTGGTTGTTGGCAATCTGCTTCTTATGTTAGTTGTTGTTGGTTTTCTGTGTCCAATCCCACTGCTCTTGCTCAATTATTTTCACATATCTATTGACTATCACATCGCCTCTGATAGGACCACACAGTTTGTAAGCACCAATTGAATGATATCCTACTAGTGTCATAACTTCAATTTTATCTTGCAACTTCCTTCTCCTTTGATCTAGTACATGCTTGACACATATAGCACCATATGTTCTCAATGCCTCTATTGTTGGTTTATTTCCACTCCAAACTTCCTTTGGTACCTTTTATGGTAGTTTCTTTGTTGGAAATTTATTAAGGATGTAGGCAACAGTTGATGCAATTTGTCCCATAACTTGTGTGTCTGTCCCTTATCTTTTGTCATATTTATAGTCATGTCTAGAATGGATATATTCCTTCTTTCAGCCAGGCCATTATATTGAGGTATGTAAGGAGCAATCACTTCATGTTCAATTCCATTTTTGACAGAAAAATTCTCAAACTCATGTGATGTATACTCACCACCTCTATATGTCCTTAGCACTTTGACAATTTTTCCACTTTATTTTTCAATTCTCACATTGAAATTCTTAAACATTTAAAATGCTTCATGTTTGGTCTTTATCAAATAAATCCACAAATATTCTACTAAATTCATCAACAAATGTTATGAAATACTTATTACCTCTTAATGATGGCACCTCAAATGATCTACATATGTCGCTATGAACCACTACAAGAATGTTCTTCGCTCTTGCTTGCATTTATGATTTAAAAGAATTTCTAGATTATTTTCCTGCCATACATACTTCACACACCGTCTTAAGAACATCAATCATATGAATCCCATTGACCATCTTCTTTGTTCCTAGTTACTGCAAGCTCCTGAAGTTCAAATAACCAAACCTTGCATGCCACAACCAGTCTTCATCACCTAACCTTATTGCCTTCAAACATTGAATATTTGTAGCTTGTATGTTGATGACAAAAGTTATGTTCTTTGAGAAATGAGCCTTTAGTATCATCTTCTTTTGCCCATCATATATTTCTAAGGCATCATCCTTATAATCGCCTGAAACCCTTTATGAACCAGTTGTTGATTGCTCAGCAAATTACTTTTCATTCCTGGCACACACAACACATTTTCAATCATCATTGTTTTGTCATTTCTCCTATTGATCACCATGTTGCCAGCTCCTTCAGCTTCCAAGGTTTGATCATTAGCAAACCTAATCTTGACGAATAATGTTATTTGTTTGTGGTAGTTATCAACAAGATTGTGTTTGAGTCTGAATCTTCTTGAGGAGCGCATGCCTCATCCTCATCTTTCTTCTTTTATTTTCTTTTATCAAACCAATATTCATAAACAAAGTGTCCAAACTTCTCATAATTGTAACACTGCATCTTTTTCTTGTCAAAGTGTGTTTCCTCCTTTTGATGAAGAATGAGACTTGTCTTCAGGATTCTTGAATTTATTCTTTTTCGACTTCTTTTTTGGGTCTCCATTATGGTAGGCTTGTGCTGCCAGTGCCTACTCTCCATTTTAAGCCCATTTTTTTCATCCATTCTTAATTTTCGTGATTCTAAAGTGGTCTGCAATTCTTCAAGATTCAATGTGGAAATGTCTTTGGATTCTTCTATGGCACATACAATGTAGTCAAACTTGAGATGCAAATATCTCAATATCTTTTTGCATAGTCTCTGTTCATTAAGTTTATCACCACAACCAGCTATTTGATTAGTGATACTCTTCAATCTTGAAATCATATCTAACATCTTCGTTTGCTTCTCCATCTACAACAATTTGAACAATCTATGTAAGGTCTACAACTTTGCTTTCTTGACATTGGTTCCTCTAGAATAACACTTCTTCATAATGTCCCAGGCTTCTTTGGAAATTTTTGCATCAGATATTTTGTCAAAGTTGGTTGTGTCAAGACATTGATGAAGAATGAAGGTGGCCTTGTAATATTTCTTCTTGTTTTCTTTAAAATTCGACCTTTGCTCCTCTATTGGATTGACTCCTATATCTGCAAAATCTTTTTATATGATTTCTAAAACTTATTGAAATCCAAACAATGCTCGAATCAACACTTTCCATCTATTCCAATCATTTCCATCAAAATGTGGCACGTGAGCTGAAAATTTTCCATTGTTGTACTTGAACTCATTATCAGTTCACTCGTGTTTGATCATCACATTCAATCATGTTTAACACTTTTTAATTTGGATCAATGAACTTTGCTTTGATATCAATGGTTAGCTTTCAAGCTTATTACTTCAAGTGCAAGAAAATAGAAAAGTAATATAGCATATGAGTTGTAAGACTTATGTATTGAATGAATGAAGTATTTTATTTGTACATAGTTTATTCTAATTATCCTCTAACTACCTAACAAACCAATCAAGTGGTTAATTAGTTAGTAATTACATACTTTCAATATCAAGTGTTTAACTTGAATTACAAACTTTCAATATTAAGAACGTTATTGGTTTATTCTGATTTTATTAATCTGATTTTCCATAACATTATTGATTTTTTAAAAGAGTTTACACTATATTTTTCATCGTCTAAATAGAATAAAACATTTATCATTATAAATCCATTATATTTGTAGCCATTATCGTTCCTTCTTTGTTACCCTCAATCTTTTTTATATGTCATACCTAGGTTCTATTTATCTGAGGACATTTTTAAACAATAGATAATAATGATTTTATTTTATCTTACGACCTGTTAAATTTCTTCATATCTTGTGTTTGAAACTTGAGACACTTTTTTTTTTCAACCCAATTTAAACAAAGATACAAACGTAAAGGAAATAAGCATGGACTTGTTGAGATCGTCGAACTCTCATATGAATTTTAAACTATTCGAACATAATCCATGTTGATGGACAAATACAAAGTAGTCTGTAAGAAAAAAGAAGTGCAAGGTATGAAAGATAAAAAAAAAATAGGGAAGCAAATGAAAAATAACGATGATTATGATATTATGACCGTACATGTTTTTATTTTATTTTGTGTAGGTGAAGAATAAAGTGGACAAATTAAATCCATTATCTTTCTGTAAATGATAATCATTTTATAATTAATTTACGACGAAGTTTTATGTTTAAATTTAAATAAAACGTACAATTTATTAATATTGACCTTAGTCAATTGAATTTAAAAATAAATTAAATTTGCTATTTATCAAAATATGTGAAACTAAGCACAAAATCTTTTATTTTAATGAAATATTTTAATGATTGTTTTAGATATTTAGATTAAATAAAGTGAATGAATGAGACTTAGTGTCAAACTAATTAAACTTCGACACTTTAGTGTCAATTGATCCTATCCCATTTCTTATAAGTATAACAGAAAAATAATCAAAATACCTTTCTTATATAAATAGAAATAGTGGAGTGTTTAATTTATTCACAAGTTCTCTGATTGTTGAATTAAATTTTAAAATGTCATCGATACCTATAGACACCAACAAAAAAATGCCAGTACATACACGGATAAAGAAAACCTAGTGTGGCCTACATCACAAATAACTTAGCCCCATTTCTTCTTCATCTATTAGATATATGATTTGTGATATTTTTTATATGAAATCATTCATCCAACTTAATTGGTCATCTCATTAAATAAATAATTGATTGTATATAAATTTAATTTATTTGTGTTTGTATTTATGATTTTGCTGACTAATGGTGTGATATTGTTTATTTTCCTATTTTAAATTTTATTTTATTGTGATGTTTTCAAAGTCAAAGATAATTGTTATTATTGTTAATATCATTTTCTCTGATTAAAAATATATTAGATTTATAATTAATTTGACAAATTACATATCATGTATAATTTATTTGAATTTGAAGTTAAAAAAATATTACTCATTTTTAAACTCAATCTAAACTTATTTGTCTTTGACCGATTGTATATGACAAAAAAAAAATAGTTGAATTATAAGATATAAATATTGATCAAGTTTATTCTATTTGTCTTTTATATTTGTAATAATGTCTAATTTTTTAATAATAAAAGAATTTTTATGTAAAAATATTCTTAGAGTAACTTTTTTGGAAAAGCAAAATCGGCGAAAGTGTAAGCAAATTATATTTTAAGCTTATTGTTTCCATGCAAGTAAAAATAATTGATGAATCGAATTTTTAAAAAAATATAATATATTTTTTGACAGAAAATAATATATATATATATATATATATATAGTGATAGTGATAGTATGGAAAACCGGAAAAGTGTGGATGTTGGGGGTGGCTTAATGCTGTCAATTACGTATATAAATTGAGTGGGTCCGTCCGGCCTGCAAACATGGCTCAACCTAACTGCAACTTCTCAAATACACTGCCTTTCCATCCCTACTTGATCTCCGATTCGAATTTTGTCCACTCACAATATATATATATATTTCTAAACTGCTATATCTTGTTGTTTTTAAGTTTTTAAAATACATTTGTTACTGAATATATCACTCTTTGAGTCGCGACTAAATCTTGAGTTGTTTAAATTGTGTAAAATAAAATGTCAACAGGGAAATTCACAAAATACATAGTTTAGATAAACTCTATTGGAGTCTTAATATACCGTAGACAAATCGATCGTTTTAGAATTACACTTTTAACATGATAGTTATTTCATTCATTCGTAATATAATACTATAATCATTTTAAAGAAAAGAAGATAAAACATAGAAAAATATCAAATTTAAAATACTTTTAAAATTTAAAGTGATATATTTATAAAAGATTTATGCAACTGTATCAGAGAAAAATATATAATCTATTAAATCAAATTCATATGAATCTGCAATTCGAAAGTTGCTAGATTTTGATTGAGTTGCTAAATTTTGATTGAGGCAAAAACTAATGTGTCAATCCACGTAAATCTTAATACAAAAAATACAACATTGTGACCGGAACATTAATGCACAAACATGTATAGAACGAATTAGTAAAATACACTTAATTTAATATATATATATATATATATATATATATTTTAATAAAATTGCAATTACTTTTTTTTTATATATTTCATTACACCATTCGTATCTTTTAACATAATTCTTTTTTAATTGCATAACTATTAAAAAGAAATTATTTTATCGATAAAAACGAACATACACTTGTAATTATATCAATAGTTAATACTCAACCGTAAGTAAAAATACTTTTATGAAATTAATTATTGTTTAAAATATATACTACTATGATAAGGAAAAAAAAGTATGTGCCGTCAAAAAAAGATCTTCAAGAACTAGAGAGAATACCGTGCAGATGAATTATTCACGTTGCAATTGGGTGGGTACATATACTTTGGATTTTTGTATAGTAAATGTAGTTTTTTTTTGGGTATAGTATAAATAGAGATATTTATGAATATAGTTTTTGTATATAAATGTTGAATTAATATCACAAATTTTAAGAATAGATGTGTGTATTTATATGTAAAAAAAACCATAGTAATAGAACAAATCGAGATAATGAAAAAGAAAGAGAATTGGGGTTTGAGAATTACTCTGAATCAAGTTGGAATGGAGAATTGACACTAGACATGATAGTGCAGTTGTCTAACTACCAGTACATAGAATTATCTATTACAGCCTGTAACCAAACCATTGATGTATGCAGCGAACCAAACAAACATCCACGTGCTACAACATCAATCTATCCAACTAATTACATCATCTACTTTGTTTTCAAAACTACATGTTTTAATACATTTCCCGTCCAATATTTCTCCCCAAAATAAGCATCATGGTCCCTTTGTAGCGGTGCTAGTTCATTCAAATAAATCAATTTTTGAACCTTCTAATTTAATTTTCCTTTCATCATCAAAGCTACATCAAATAAATGACTACAACAAACTACTAGTGCCAAAATAAATGCTAGTACAGGACCACCACCATATTATCTACTCCACAAGAAATTAAATTTCATTTCTTGTAACAAAATAAAAATCAAATTCCAATTCTCTACCATTGTGACAAAGAATAAATTTCAGTTGTTAATAATTATTCTATTTCTATATGCATTGCCGCATACAGAGCGATGGGGATTTTTTTTTGAACCACAAATTTTTTCTTACAAAAAAAAATCCACTTAAAATTACAAAAATGAATTAGCAAAAAAAAACGGTAAACTACTAAGCATACACATTTTCAACTTTCCAAAATCAAAATCTCAGTTTTCAATCCATGATAATAATAATAATAATAACATAATGTACTCTAATATTGATTTTGGATTGAATTGAATTAAATTAACGAGCCTAAAGGGAAAGGAGCAAAGAGCAATCAAAAGCACTCTTATTTGCCCCTAATAAATTGTTGTCTCCATTGATTCATGATCAAAATGCCTTGATTTTGCACCCTTGCTTTTTCTTTTCTTTTCCGTGTATATAAATTCATGCGTGTATCTCTTCTACATTGTACATAGTCCAGTTATTACTACTTATAGTTTTTTTTTTTTTGAGTTTTTTTCAATTTCAATCTACTTGTTCACCAATCAAGTCAAGACCAACCAAAAGGAATGAAACTCCTTGGAATAACAAGAAGTAGAAGTGAATTCCTTGAGCTGAAAGAAGACTTCTTGCTGAAGCTGTTAGAAGCAAAAAAGCCAAAGCAAGTTCCTTCATATATATTCTGTTATGTTTTTTCTTCTTCTTCTGAGCCACATTTTCATTTTCCTCTTGTCTTCTAATCTCCTCTTTCATTTCCTCTAGATCAGGTTCTGAGGACCCTCTTTGATGCTTTGGTTTCTCGATCAACGAAGCTAGGTCACCCTCGGATGAACGGCCTGATTTCTTGGTGACTACCCATTCGTATGCACTTCCTAGCTGGAATAGGCCGGAGATCATGGCATTGAATTTTGTAACCGACATGGTGTTTTCGAATAGGAGATATGGTACGATGAAAGGGAAGGCTTTTGGGGCTGGAAGGATGTTGAGAAATGACATGATGGCTGGGATGTAACAAACAACCCAGGCCGGTATCTCGGCCTCCGGTACGAACATTGTCATGGGAAGAATTATGCAGAATAGGGTGAATGAATAGAATGGTAACACCAGTTTTCTAAGAAGGAAAAAGAGAAATATCATGTTGAATTTCTTCCATATGCTTATCTGCAAAAAAGAAAGAAAGCACAATTCATACCCATAATATGCACAACTGTAAAGTTATAAGATGTCTCAAGGCAATATTCCATTAAAAAAAAAAGACTTTGAGCAATGTAGCATTGACACTTCAAATTAAAGTCATGTCCAACACTGACAAGACACAACATTGACACATGTTACATTCAGTCACTTCTATTTTCTTAAATTATTACATGTGTCAACATTGTGTCCATAAATGTGTTTCATAGTTGTAGCTATGAAGCATTAACATAGACACCGAACGCTCACTTGTAGACACTGGAAATAATTTGAGAAAATGAACGTAATCACAAGTGTGTCAGACACTTGACACGAAGTGTTTGTGCTACATAGCTTCATTGGCCTTGAATTTGGGAATTGAGATTGAGAATACACATACCTTGGCTGTTATGACATCAGGCAAACAAAGGCGAAACAATTGCATTGGCCCAGAATGCCATCTGTGCTGCTGTTTTCTGTAAGCTTCATACGATTCAGGTAACTCACATTGGCACTGGAAGCATTAACATTTGGAATCAGAAAATGATTAGGCAACAAAAACATTTGGCGTGTGATCAATGTGTTGCAATGCATTACCTCAACATCATTGAGGAAAATGAATTTCCATCCATGAAGATGAGCTCGAACGGCGATGTCCATGTCCTCTACTGTTGTCCTCTCCAACCAACCACCAGCTTCTTCCAAAGCCTTAATTCTCCAAACTCCAGCAGTTCCATTGAACCCAAAGAAATTAATGAAAACACTATTCACTTGTTGTTCCACTTCAAAATGGAAAGACAAATTAATATTCTGCAACCTTGTTAAAAGGTTCTCATCCCTGTTCACAAAAGACCATCTAGCTTGAACAAGTCCTAATTCCTCATTGTCCTGTAGTAGTATTCATCAAATGAATCCAAATTCCAATCAATTCATTATTAACTACACAAAAACATGACACAACTACAACATACATAATAATTCAACAAAGACAAAGAAAGCATCAATGAATCATTCAATTCAATTTAATACCTTAAAATGAGGAACAGTTTTTTTAAGGAAATCGGGTGTAGGCTGAAAGTCGGCATCGAAAATGGTAACAAACTCATAGTCTTTCACATAGTTACAATTCATTGCAGATTTCAGATTACCAGCTTTGTACCCGTCTCGAATTACACGGTGTCGGTACAAAATGTTGGCACCCTCTTGTTGCCATTTATGAACTTCCTCTTTGATCAAAGATTGTGTTATTGGATCATCCGAATCATCCAAAACTTGAATCAGCAAATTGGATTTTGGCCAATCCAAATTACACACTGCAGCAATAGATTGCTGATAAACCTTAAAAAACACAACAAAAAAACAAACATCATTAGTTACATTAAAAAACAACAAGAAACAAAAAATTTAACAAATAAGGAGTAATTGTAATTTACCTCTTTCTCATTGCACATAGGGATCTGAACAAGTACCATAGGGAAGAAACCTTTTTCACCAGATTCAAGATCTAATAAATAACCACCTTTTGGCACAGGTTTAATTTTCTTAAACCGGATCCAAAAACAACCTAAACAAAGAACCAACCTATCCAAACTCTGAATAAGGAAAAGAACAATACAAGCATTGGTGAGGAACTGCAAAGGAGGAGCAAGATACTCAACGCGAATCAAAACCCACAAAGCATAAAACCAATCAAAAACATCCTTAACCCCAAATGCAGGTGCCCATAATAATTCAAGATTCGGTGCACTAAAATGCCAACCTTTAAAATAAGCAGCAACCTCAAAACACAACAAAAACACCGACAAACAAAGAAACACTTTTATAAATGAATAGAACCTACTTTTCACGGTAAGGTTCTCCTTTTCCCTACCACCACCACCATCGGCATCTGCGTCGGTTCTACCGGAAGCTACACGGCGTTTAACGGCGGAAACTAAAGCAAACAATGCAGGAGGAAGAGAAGTTAAACAACCAGCAGCTCTATGAGCTTTGAGGAGAAGAACCCAAGTGAGTTGTTTAGCGTTTTTGTTTCTTCCTTTTCCTTTGTCTCTTGATGAAGGGTTTGTTTTTGTTGTTGTTATGATTAAATCTTCTTCTGAAGGACCCTCAAGTTCAACCATCGACCAATTTGGATTATCCATTTTAACAACAACTGGGGTTCCTCTGTGACTTTCATTAACACCCCAATCGAATAAAGGTGCCATTTTTGTCTCTGATCTATCAAAAAAAAAAAGACTTTTTTTTTTTACAAAAATGAGAAACAAAGAAAGAGGAAAAGGAGTGCTACGAGTTTTTTGATCTCATTGTCAGAAACTGAAATGAAAACGAGAAATGGTGGCGGTGAGAGACGCGTGGAGGAAGTAAGCAAAACAATGCGTCGTTAAACAATTGTGACATTCGGAACAAATCTATAGATGAGAAAGAATGAACACTATGACCTGTTTGGGTGAGTCCAAAAACAGCAACAAAACGGGGTTTCAAAAACCTAAATTATAAAATTATAAATGAGAATGAGAGTATGTGTGTGTGTGTAGAAGATATAAAGGGAAACAGCTCAACAGCTTTGATTCGGAGAATTTTCTTTTTCTTTTAAATTTTTCCTGTTTTGAATAAAAAAATGAAAAAGGAGAAAATGAACAAGAATATTATTACCCAGAAAACACGTTCACCCGTCAAACACAACAAAAGTGTTTATATTTTGGAATTCAATTATGGGAAGAGATCAATCATCAATCATGATAAATTAGTGGTATATAGTAATATTAAATGCGACAATTGATAAAAGTGTTACAAAACCATGTAACACGAATTTTCCGATTTTTCTTTTGTGAAACCACCAACTCCTTTTCATTTTTCAACAATAAACATTCACGACAACCAGACAACTGGAACCTTCAAATTTATTCACAAAATGAAACCTTTTTTTTTTTTTAGTTAATTTTTCTTTTTGCAATGCTAGTTATTATTAAATATTTCAAATTTTTGCGTTCTGAAAATTAGTGTAAGCTTTTGGTCCTGCCTTCCTTTCCAGCTTCTGGTGGTGGGTCTTTTTCTTCGCCAGCGAGACCAAAAACATAATTTCCGAAAGCTTTTATTACTATTCATATACCGTTTCACTCAAACAAAAAATACTTTTTTACTTTTTAATAATAGAAAATATATTAATAATTAATATAGATAATCTAGTTAAATAATTTTTTACTTTTTTAAATTATTATATTTTTTAATATATATGCAACAACTTTAAATTTTATAGGAAGAAATAATTTTGTTAAAAGTTAAAATAAAAGACGTTCTATTTACAGCCAAACGTAAACTAATCTGTTAAAAAAAGTCAAAATGGATCTTTCATTTAATTTATTTGTTATTTGATTTAATAATTCTATGTCAAAATAAATAAACTAACTTATAGTTTGTTGAATTGATTTATAAATTTGTTTGATTAAATGAGATTTATTTAATAAACAAACTTTTACATGAACTCATAGATTACTTTGAAACATTATTTTAAATATCAATATTAAATTTATAGTATTTTTATGTATTTTCTCATTTATAATTTTATTATTTATTTATGTGTTAAACTAAATAACTACATTATTCACTTACTCAGTATCTTGTTTGTATGTTACTCTTCTTCTTTTTTTCTCCGTTAATAATTGTTTGCACAAAGACAAATATTCTTATTTTATTCCTCAACAACAAATTATATAAAAAATAAAAAATAATGAACTATCCTACTACAATTAATACAACTACAACGAACACGGCTATTTCGTTAAAGAAAGATCCTATCTATATTGCTTCATTTCTTCTATTATATATTATTTGGATGCAATTTTAGGACAAATTATAGGTTAAACACATAATCTTGTAAAGGGCAATTGTTATTTTTTTTTCTTTCTTTCTCTTAGTTAAACTTACAAGAGTACTGGGGATACATCAAGAACAATCAATAATTGCAATAAGCTTTAGAGATAGGTAAGGGATTGGATTAATGTCACTTTTTTTTCTTTAAATTAATTAATTAGTTTTTCAATTATAGGTCATAACATATCTATCATATATTCTTTTTAACTGTAAATTAATTTTTCAGCTATCAATTACTTATAATTTAATTTTATTGAATAGAGTTTTAATGATAGTGTATGGTCAATGTACAAAATCTTATTCCGGTATAAAATTTGTTTAGTGTTCAATTTAAAATTTACACATAAATGTGAAATATAAAGTTTAAATTCGAAAAATTATGTTCAACCTGTGTTTGCTGAATTATAATTTCTCATTTTTTATTATTGTAATTTAATTTATTTATTTTCCTAAATTTAATTTATATATTCAAATGCATGAATATTTCAAACACTTTAATTTTGTCAATTTTATAATATTAACATAAACGAATATTGTGAGTTTGTTAGTATATTAGTTTTTTTTTCTTCAAGTGTTCTTGACTAATGTATTATATTTAATTTGAACAAACTAATATTGATTTTCACTTATAGTAAACAACATTTTTTTTTATTTTCATCAAATATTTTCACTAAAGATAATTTTAGTTGCGATGTGTCAAAGTACTAAATGTATATGTCTCTTTATAAATATTTGAACTCGAGTTTACTATATTGTAAAAGTATAGCCTCTTCTTATGCTAAACTCAATCTTATTGCTTAGTAAACAAAAATTAAATTAGTTTTATTCCATGCTTTTAAATATATCCAATATTTCATCAATTTTATTTTTTTATTTTTTGTTTTATATATCTCAAATTATTTATCATTTTACTATATTAATACAATGTTAACTACTTATTTTTAAAAGTATAATTTTATTTATTATATTTCAATAAATTAAATATTAAAAAAAAAAACTCAATTCAGATAATTAAACAAGTCAAAGAGAGTATTAAATTTGTTTTGATTTCGTCTTTAGTGGTGGAGAATGTGAAAGGGGCGTTAAAAAATCCGTAGCCGTCCCTATTGTGGAACTGACCAGGTCCATAGTAAAATGCTAATTCCAAAATCCAAGCTTCCAATTAGCATGGTTTTGAGCTTTTGATTAATTAAAATGAACATAGTTTAGAGAGTGTAATACCGAAGGGCGTGACGACCACTTATCTCATTTGCTATTATCGACACATAATTTAATGGCTAAATCTACTGCGTGTCCCCACTAAGTTTGATGATATAAATTTTAGCCTAACAAATTTAAACAAACCGACAGTTTTCGACTTCAAAATGGCAAAAATCACATCTTACCGGATTTCTCTCTACGGTTAAAAGATGGGGTCAGCTCAGACTACCCATTATCCACTGTAATTGGATATATATTCTTCTATTATTCTTATATAAGGACATATAGGCATGGCATGGGGAATAAATATGGTAAAAAGGAAAAAATAAACAAAGACAAAATAGCTCATAAGTAATACTGTGATCCTGATATGGTTGTTTCTTTCTGATTCTTTTCAAGCAAAAATTTATTTGAGTCAACCATTCAAACTATACGTTTTTGTTCCAGTTTTTATGACTTCTCTTAAAAAAAAGAATTAATCTAATTTAATCGAGTTAAATATAGTTTAAATTTTACCGATTTTTAATTAATTTAATTAACAGTTTAAAAAATCCTACTAATATTTTTTTAATTTTAAAAAAATATTATTGATACTAATAATAGAAAGTCATAGTAAAGTAATAAATTTGATTCAAAGACCCAAAATATAATACACTAAAAATTAATGTTACAAAATGACAATAATTAATTATATATGAAATTATAAAATATTAAAAAATATATTAAATTTAAATAGTAAATATTTTTTTAAAAAGTAAAACTAATAATTAATAAATTAATACAATATCTTTCATATATATATATATATGAGATACCACATATATAAAATAAATATCACAATACGAGACTATAATGACTTATCTTGTTAGCCATAATTCCAATAGCTATGCTTTGTCAATTTTGACATAAAATATGCTGAGATTTTAAAGGTTGTATCTCCCAAAACGACTTCAAACTTAAGTATAAATAACATTGTTCTCACAAGATAAATGTGCACAACTAACAACTTCTACTCTTCTCTCAATCACTGACTAATATGTGCATTAGAGAGTCTATAGGTATCACTACCCCATTTGAGGAGATGAAGTGTTATCCTATTAACACATTTTTTCATTCCACTGTGGATCAATTTTAGATATATATTTTATTACAAATTATGATTAATGAATATTATGTCCATTAAAAGTTTGAACCCCTAAAATTATGTATATTCTATCGCAATTTGAATTATTAATACATATCATATATATTTAAACACTAAAACAATTATGTTTAATGACGATTAATAAATTATGATATCTTATTATATTCTTTAACCACACACCACATATAATTAACAAAACATTTTAAATATGTTAACCATATTATTAACAAAGGCGACGTTTACCCATAACTCACAACTTTTCATGATTTGTTTCAAGAGATTATTGTTGTCGCTCCCAAATCAACAAAACAAAGACTTACTTTTGGCTCTTCTGCATATAGTAGTCTTTATCATAATGGTCTTCACAAAATATTTTTTAATAACAGCAAGAGAGTTCACTTTTTAATTTATATCAAAAGGCAGGAGGCAGATGGGTTATAGAGTTAGGTGTCTTTCTCCTAACCAAATAAATGAAGGAATGAATTAGCTGATGAATAGAGCAGCCACCCATTCTATTACGCATTTCTTTTTCTGCTAAAACTAGAAATACTCCTTTAGGTTAGACAAATTGTTATATTTTCTTATAATAAAAACTATAAAAATATACACCTATGATACTTTTTCTTCGTACCTATCCCACAAATCCACCAGAAAACTAAATTTAGCCAACTTTTTTATAAAGAAAAAAAAGGTAATACTCTCGTACTCCCACAAATTTTTTGAACTTATTTCAAAAAAAATAAATTTTAAATTTATTGAAATATATATATTTTTAAAATTTTAAATTACAGTTTTCTAAATAAAAAAAGTGTTGAAAAATTCAAACATTAAATTTTTTAAAATAAATCTGTATTTTGAATGGTTTAAATTTGAATTTTTTAATAGAAACTGTTCATTGACAAATTATTTTGGTGTGTCTTAGATAACTTATTTTTGAAAGTTTTTTGGCTGTTTTTTGTTTTTTATAAAAGGGTGTGGTTTCAGTTTTTATAAGAAAAACGGTAAATAAGATGGTTTAAATAAAATATGGCGGTATAAATAAAATAAAAGGGTATTGAAGTAAAAATATTAATGCGAGTCTATGAGCATCAGTTTAAGCCATGTATATCAAAGATCACTCAAATAATAAGCCATTATTTATTTTTTGAGGAATCTATTTTCGACCACTTTATCTTTACCCTCAAAATACATGAAATACTATTTATCCATATTGATAATAGTAAAAAAAAATTATTAATATTTCAATAATTTTAAAATTTTGATTTTTCTTTTCTAAATTATAAAATAAATTTATTTCAAAAGTTTTACATTTATTCAATTTTTTTAAAAAAATCTGAAAAAATTGTTTTTCAATGTTACACATTCATATAAAGTTTTTAACATTTCTTAAATTTTTTAAAAAACTATATTATAAAAGTTTAGCATTCACCTAAAATTTTAAATTTTATTTTAAACTTTTAGAAAAATTATATTTTAAAAATTTTAAATTTTTTAAAAATAATTGCATTTTGAAAATTTCATATTTATAACATTTACATTTTTTTTATAGGAAAATTATATTTTAAAAATTTTACGTTCATTAAAAAAATTTGAAATTTTTAAACTTTTTTTAAAACATTGACACTATAAAAAGTTAAAAAAAAAAAAAAAAATTATTTTTTCATATACTTTAGATGGATGAAGACGTAGATTTTTTATTTTTTGACCGAACTATGTGAAGATTACTAAGTTCTGAATATGATCTTCCAATCAGAAACAAAATAATATTTGGGCTTATTGATGAGGCGGAGCCAAAGCCCAAAAGAAATACAAGATGTCCATTTTCTGTTGATGTTTGAGATAAATTTCACCCGTAAATAGTTTATCCCAAAATTACAGTTTAAAAGAAATAGATTAATGTGTTATTATCTCGCATTCAAGTTTGAAAAGTTTTATGATATCTCTGTGAAATTATTTGGAAGGAGGAGATGAAGTACAGGTGAATGTGAGCGTATAGTAGTGAGTACTAAGAAAGTGAAAAATAGTATTTTTTTTGGGTATGTTGATCCAAATAGTTTTGTTGTGGAATGACAGGAATAAGATTAGATGTAAGAGTTATAAAAAAATATTCACTATATTCTTAATTATAAACTCCTTTGAGAGAGATAAAAAATTGATCTCTAAATATAATTAAGTCATTTTCTTAATTTTTTTTCTTTAAATATGCTCTCTATTAATATTAGTAGCAGTATATTTTAGTTAACAAAAAGTCAAAGTTCAACACATTAAAATCAGTAAATAGATTTTAATAAATAAGATATAACACTATAAAAAAAAAATCTATTTAGCTACGTTAATAACCATGGCAAATAAAGTTAACCACACTAACCATTCTCTTAGTGTAGTTGAACATCATAATTTATTAGTCACGGATAAAATGTATATTAGCCACGCTTAAAAGAGTCGTGGTAATATATTTTTAGCCACAATTATTTTATAGTTAGTAACGACTAAAATCGTGTTAAATGATAAAATGAAATATGTATTCTATTTTCCCATTTGCAATGGACCAATCATGGCTAATTATATATTTTTATTTAATATCAATTGCATGTCTATTCTTATTTTTGTCATGTCTTTCTAATTATTGAGTAAAATCAAACATTGTAATACCAGTAAGACATTCTTAACCAATATAGCAACAATAACTAATAAATATTCTAAAACCATCATTAATATAAAAATATATAATAGTTATACCAACAACAAAACTTAAATTAGTAGTTAAACATTCTAAAATCTTATATGTACACTAATAAAGCATACAAAAATTGTTGACGACATTAAAATAGTTTAGAGCAAAAGCAGAACAATCCACTAAACGTCACATTCCTTCAATTTGCAATCCAAATAGCAGCATATTTATTCCATTTGCATGCATACAACAAAAAACACAATCTTTTCATTTGTAGTTCAAAAATCAATGAACAAAAAAAAATATAAAAAAAATGTAACTACAAACTCAACAATTTCCAACTCTAAAAATAAAAACACAAAATTCTCCAACTACCACAATAAAAAGACACAACCTAAAGAACATAATCATCAAATAAGTTTGTAACAAACAAAACTTGAAGAAGAAGTGAAGAATGAGTTCTTGTGTGTCGGTATCGGCTGCAAAAATTAAAACCTAAACAATTCAAAATTGAAATTAGAGAAACTGAAGAAAACAAATCAATTTTAGAAAGAAGATGGAAAAACAAGTGATGGAAGATTCACCCGAGCCGAAGAGAATGTAGGAGAAACTCACGACTGGCTGAATCAGAGAGGAGATATTAGTCAATGTCATTACGATGGCTGGCGTAAGAGTGAAATGACTTGAAACGATGGTGTTATGATATAATACAATGTCTTGGTATGATGGCGTTAGGGTCGACGAAGGAGTCGAAACGGTGGCGTAAGAGTGAACTAGTAGTGTTACGATATGGTACGATGTCGAAACTATATGGCTGTGAAAAGGTGGCGTTAGTATTGAGTTTATGATTTGTAGGGATTTAGAAGAAACTGAAGAAAAAAA
>JBBPBS010000276.1:6483044-6510491 GCA_037974835.1 Cicer judaicum
AAAAAAAAAAAAAAAAAAAAAAAAAAAAAGGGAAATTTAAAAAAAAGAAGGAAACTGAAAATGAGAAAAATTGTAAAAGAAGGAAGCAATGCACATGCAAATTTTTTAAGTTACACACAGTCATAATGACCGTGGGTAATCGTCCATTTCATTGCAGTATAATATAATTTATATAATTGTTTAGTAAGAATTTCAATAAGTCAAACCAACAAAAACATTAATTTATCCATAATTAGTATTTTTTTTTGTAAATAGATTTTTGAAACATTTATGCATAAAATAAAATTAACGCATTAAATTTACTATTATTTTTCTTAACAACGTTGTACGTAAAAGTGCAACAAGTAATTATAATTAGAGATGATTGCAATAATCTAAAATATCAAATATACGTTATATCTTATATAAGTACATAATAAATATACGAAATGAAAAAACTTCATAACTATTGTTGATCTTCTTACATTATTATAAGTGTGATAGCAATGGCTCGAGGCAGAAAATTGCTCATTAACGGCTTTCGAAAGGCATTGCATGTTGCATGCTTTTTTTACTGAATCTCAAATACAAGTTGGTATTTTGGTCTTTAAGAAAATCACGAGGGTTACATCTTTCTCATTAATAAAAGTCAATAACATCTAGAGTTTTGGTAATATTTGATTATGACTTTTTTTTGTCTTACAATAATTGAGTATTTATCAATTAGCACATTTTTAAAAAGTGTATAAATAAAAAAGAGAAAATACTAGTTAGTTTTAGTAAATTATTTATATTAGGTATTGAACATTATTAATAAATGTATATAAGAAGATATTATATTAATAATGATGCAAGTAAGATTAATTAGATGATAGAATTAAAGAGAAAAAATTAATTAAAAATTAAAATAATTATTCATTTTAAAACAATTCTGTTTTAAAAATGAATCAGCGTGGGATGAAGAAAATATTACTCATGTTTTCTAATGTCACAATCCATATGGAGAAGACATAAATATTGAGAGGTAGCATGGCTGCAAAGTTCAAATAAACATATTCATAATACAAAGCCCATGATTTCCACTTTAAGCAGCATACACAGAAGAAAAAAAATCATGAACAATTTTGTAAATATTTAATTTAAATTTTTTTAAATACTATTTTATTTTATATCAAATATTTTAGCCATTCAATATCAAATTTATAAAGTTGACCAAAGAAATACATGATCTCATGGTCTATATACTCCATAAAATGTTAGGCTTAAAAAAATTGCTATTTATCTTTTAAAGTGATTTTGATATCATAGTTTCTTTTACATATAACTCTTATAATAGATTGACACCATCATTATTATTATCGATAAAAAATTAATCTTCGTTGAAGATACACACTACTATTTTCTTTTTTTTAAATATCAAATTTTTTGAAAGTATATTTTTATCAGATTATACACCTTAAAGTTAAGAACTTCAAATTCCCTTATAAAATATATCTCTCAAATTGGTCCCTATCTTTTTTCAAACTGATTCCTATTTATTTTAAAATTTGCAAATTAATTCCTATTTATTTTTAAAAAATTTCATATTGGTTCCTTTTTTTTAATCTTATAGATTTGGTCCATAAATTTATTTTTTTTGGTTGGTCTCTAAAATTTACAAAAATTTCAATTTTTAAAAAAATTTCTGTTTTGAATGGCTCTTCATAGATATTTAAATTTAAAAAAAATGACCAAACTTGAAATGACAAAATTCCATTGTATGAATTATTTTGAATTCTTAATTATTTTATCCAAGCACACTATTAGAAATCAACCTTAAGAATTTGATTTAAAGATGAAATTATTGATCTTCAATAAGTGGTTATTTTCATGCATATAAAAATAATATTAATAAAAATAGTTAAATATAATTTTAATTCTTTAAAAAAATCATAAATTTTGCTTTTCACTCCATTCAAAGTTAGTTTTTGTCCCTTAATTGTTGAAATGTGTCATTTTTTATCACGTTCTTTTTTAAATATGTTATTTGTGTTCCTCTTGGCAAACATTAAAGAAAAACTCAAACTGTGGCATATTTCAAAAATTGGGAAATGAATAAGACTCTACATTTCAAATGAAAGACTTTAAATGAATTGAACTTTATAAACTTTGGGAGATAAGAAATATGTTTAGCTCCAAAGTTTTAGAGTACATACTTTAAAATCTTAATCCAAATGACTTGATGTTTTGAAATCATTCAATAATCAACTACTTTTTTTATCAATGTCCATAAATACATCTGTTTTCATACAAGTAAAATAATTTATCTTGAGTGTGTGTTTTGATTATAAGACAATGAATAAAATCAATGTATTTTGATAATCTTTATTGATTGAAGTAAGATAATTTTTCCAAAAATTTGCCA
Organism: Cicer judaicum; assembly: GCA_037974835.1. Lineage (NCBI taxonomy): Eukaryota > Viridiplantae > Streptophyta > Magnoliopsida > Fabales > Fabaceae > Cicer > Cicer judaicum. Next base: position 6,485,428 of record JBBPBS010000276.1, read on the forward strand.
ACTAATTACACTATAATCCCGTCTAAACATGCCCCTAACCCTCCATATTCTTTATTCCCACACCCAAATAAAAATAAAAATAATTGACTCTTGCGTTGAGATATTATAGATATAAAGTAATAAAAAGAATAATATGATAGATTGATAATGTAATAGAAAAATAAATATAAAATAAAATTAGGTGTTGAAATTACCTAGAAAAATAAAAGGTGTTATGTATAATGGTAGTTTATTTTTTCCATTTAATTATACAAAATGACCTTTCTTATTTTGCTACTCCTCATTTTTCTAATTTTCCCTCCCTAATGTCCTATGTATATTGGGTTCGTTCATGCATGTTTTATGTTACTCTTCATTTGACCAAATCACGTTTTTATTTCTATTGCTTTCATTTGTAGCTTGGATACAATATTGTTACCATTGTTTGGTCATTTTTAATTTTTTGCAAATCAATGAGTTCAGGTGTACCGACAATGAATGGCACAGCTGGAACATAGTATTTGTTGGCAGTAGTTCTTGCTTTCGTTGTCATATCTTCCTTTGCTAAATTGTATCGGCTAATTTTTGTTATTTTTTTCGAACAAGCAACTAAATCCATTTTGTTTTGGGACTTAATTATTTTTGAACTGATGTTTTGCGTTTATGTGTTACTGACTTCTATTTTATTTGATGCATCTTGTGAGATTAATGTTCTACATACTAAACTGAATGCAAGAAGTTTTTTCACCGTCACATGGAAATCTTTGTGCATTATTGAAAGGTTGCACAATCTTCTTCCATATGCCACTATTATCACTGAGGAGGATTTTATTTATTTATTTATTTTTATTTTATTTAATTTTTTTTTATAGTTTAATTCAATTATATGACATCACTGCTATAAAGTCTTATTTTGTTTTTTTGTGATTTTTTTTTTATTTCGCAACTCTAATTAGCAATGTACAAATCTCTTGCTATCTTGGGAGCTTTTATTTAACTATATATTTTTGTATCAATTCTAAAAATATCTAGCATGATATACTTTGTAAGTTGATATTTTTAAATTTTGATTCAAGATTGTTATACTAAAATAATTAAAAGAACTGATGATAACATATTATAATATTAATATGTACATATAATAGATCTGTAATTTATCATGTGCATAGGATGGGTATAAGGACCAGTTGTTAAATAAATTGTACAAACTTCTTCGCGAAAATAAAAATAAATAAATTCGTACAATAATTTCCTACCCTTTTCAATTTTGGACCAAAGTAATCTTTCTTATCATTATTTTCACACCCCTACCTCTACGTCTTTTATACCCCTACAAAATTTATATGGTTAATTTTGGACAAAATAATATTTCTGAAATATTATTCTTTTCACACCCTTATATGGTTACTCAATGAAATGTGTACCGTAAATTTTGGATGATTATTTGCAATCTCTACACAAAAAATAGAATTCTATAATGTTTTTCTTAAGTTATTTACTACGCAAATTAAAATATGATGGTAGATAAATATCAATACAAATGAATATGATGGTAGATAAATATCAATTCAAATGATAAAAATCGATAATGTTGACTGAGTTAATTAATGTGTGTATGCATGCCATTTTAAGCAGGATTTTTAATTTTTTAAATGAAAAATTAAAATATGTTACCACTTTATTGCAATTGTGTATGTTTTGGATTGTATATATTTTCCATATTGTAAATCTCTTATATTTTGTATAGGAGATTAGTGGTTTAATTCTATTTTTAGTTTGAAATAATCGATTTTAGTTTTATTTTTATATATATTTATTTAAAAAAAATGATTTTTTTTTTTTTTATTTTGTTTGTGATTTCGTCGTATAAGTAAGACATTATTTTGTTCTTCGTGTTAGTGTATCGTTTTAATTTTTTGTCTTTTTGCGATGTTAATTTAATCTAAAGTGGTAAATCGATTTCGATATAGTGCAAATATAATTAATAATTTTGGTGTCATTAACATTGCATCTTCATTAACATGCATATTCAAACATTTTAATTTTATTATATATATGTAAATTTTGTTATATTTGTACGTGTTTTGTCATTTAATTTTATTATTCTGAATTTTTTGAATTTATTCGCAAATTTATTCTTTTTATTTTAGTTACTTAAAATTATATTATTCGTAATTGATGTAATTTTTACTAATTTAAATGAATAAAAATTAGTTGAATTTTTAAAAAAGTTTATTGTATACTTCATTTTTTTAAAACTCATACTGTAAAGTTGAAGTTCGCAATATACACTTGTGAACATCAAACTTGTATCTTTGTTTGAAATGAAAAAGAAATAAAGGAGTACACTTCAATAAGAGGAAATTTAACCATCTTTTCTCTCTTTTACCGTAACAATTGTGTGGGTTATGAAACAGCATGCAGACCCATGCTTGGTAAGAAAAACATAGCTAGACCCATGTAGCCAATTGATTTGGCCTCTTTAATAAGTCAATCGAAAATTAAATTTTAGTAAAAAACAAAAAAAAATTAGAAAGTTGGATCAACATTTACTATAAAAAATTGACTTTTTTTTTCTTTTTCTTTTTGAATGGAGAATGGGCTTTGTTTTGGTTTGGGTCACGGGAATATTTTTCTTAATTGTTACTTGTTAGATCCTTATTCTAAAATAAAGGGAAATTTTATCCCATCCCCAAAATTACCTCTCAAAACCACCATTTTATCCATTTAAAAATATTATTATGCATTATTTTTACAAAAAGATTTGTCCATAAACCTAATTTAATTTTTTTAGGATAAAAGTATTTTTTTTTTAAATTTAATTTTAAGTTTTTTTAAACCCAAATATTTTGTAAAACACAATTAAAATTTTATTTGGGTAGAAGTATTTTCCATTTAATAGAAAATCAAGAATAAGTCTAAAATTTTGTGAGAACACGAATGTAATTGTTGAAGTATAGAGTAAAATATTTTAAATAAAATTACATTGTATTTTGTTGTCAATCATCTTCACTTAATCGATTGTCAATGTTAAGAATATTATAGACTTTATTTAAACAAAAATGAATTGATATAGTCTCCAATAAGGTTACTACAAAGGAGTTTCATATGACAATAGAATGAAAATTTTATCTTATAGCCTTAGATATCTACTCCTACCTCCATAAATCTCTTAAACTATCCTTACTCATAACAAGTATGGAGGGAGTCGATTTTCCCATTTTTTGACATTTTTGACATTCTCAAAAGAGAAAATTCCGGAATATAAATTACTTTATTGAAATATTAAAATTGAATTTTTCATAATTTAATGTCAGTAAAATTAATACTTTTAGAATATATGTTATTCAAAATTCAAAATCAAAGTTTTATGATGTGTTTTAGAAAAAAATTAATTTACATATATACATTAGTGTAAATAATTTTTTCGACTAACAATTAATCGCAATTATTCAATATTAAAAAAAATTTACTTGTTTGATAGTCATCTTTCAAAAATTTCAATCGTGAATTTTCTAATATTCAAATGTTATCATTGTGTATGTTTTTCGGGCAATAATTTAAGCCATGGGTAGAAAAATATTTATCCAACTTTTTGTGTATGAAATTTTTGACTTAATAAGTTTTCAATTTCACATTATAATTTGCGTAGAGAGAAAACTGAGTACCGCATGTTGTACTGACATTTCGAGATATCAATCTATATATGCAACTGATGATCAGAAACATTGAGAAGGACATGACACTAAATTAATTGAGAGAAGGAGATTTGTGATTTCTAAGGAAGGACAATATTTGAGGCCTCCTTGAATCAAACATGGCTCGTCCATAGGGGACACAAATTATTCTCTAATAGCACAAAACATTCACAAGTTTATATCGGTCCCCCTGTGTATACGGTCCTATTACTGAAGAATACGACATACTATATAATTTGAAATTTCAATCAACTTGTAACATAAGTCAATTCTTTAACGTATGTTTCTGGGACCATCTCTGTTACAATTCATGCAACCTGTATGATTTTGTACATTTATATATATTTTGTGGTGATATTTCGGTACTTCAATTTTATTTTTTTTAAATCCAGTTACTTTTATTGTTTTAATTAGTGTGCTAAATAATAATCTCACACAACATTGAAGAAACAAGAAAAATGTAATTGACATTTCATTTTAAAAAAAGAGCAAGCCCGACCAAGCCCTATTTGTAAATGGTCAAATTGTTCCCCGGGCCAAGAAGGCTTATTTGTTCTTAGACTGGTTTTACTTTTACCGATTAATCAAAATTAAAATGTGGGCCAACTGGCCCATTAGTTTGGCCTCACTTTGACATCATTACATAGTAATTAAGTTTAAAATAATATAAATTAGATAATTGAGTGTAGAGTAGTTGGATTCAAATCCAAATGAGTTAAGTTAGATCTTGCTATAGATAATATGAACTTCGAAATCTATGATTAAGTGAGATAAATATTCTGTATTTAAATCTAATAGTCCTATAAGTTATTACACCACCATATGATCCAAACATGACAGTGCTATAGTTTTCTAATTAATTATGTGTTAACAAACACTAGCCTTGATTGTGGGAGTATGAAGGAGTGAATTGCTCATGCTCCCTCGTACGAAATACAAGAACGAACAATGTGCACCCCACAAAGCAACTACTACCCCTTCAATCATGCAAATTATTTTTGACAAAGTGATAAACTACAAAAGTACAAGGATATTAATGGGCCGCGAGTTTTGACCTATACATCTCCACAACTTGTCTCAAATCAAACATCCTAACTAGCTTCATCTTTATTTTTGGGGTGCCTTATTGTTCAACTTTTATTATTTTCACATTGAAATTCAACTACCACATTCACATTCTTTAATTTCACATCCTATTGTCAAGTCCTTTCAATTAATGCCTTCAATGCAACAATTCATCATGAATTTTCCTTCACTAAGTTTATGAATTATGATAAACTACCACTATAATCCAGCTCATGCGTGCAACTGCTTTAACCAAAGCTGTCTGTAGTGAACTTTTTTGTTTGTGTGCTTAAGCTGTCCACAATAATAAGATTTGTAATCATATTTGTTGACTAGAAAGAAACAAAAATACCTAAATAAAAAAAATAGAATTGAAGTGGATCTTACTTTTTTTTCTTCTTCCCCTGTATGCATCTTTAACTTTCCTATCTTTTCTACGAGACTTGCTAGCTTTTTGACCATCAATTGTAAACCTTTTGTTTTCATGCAATCTGCTTCTTGTTGTGTTTCACTTTTAGACATTCCCGCTTTTCCTTTGTCAAAACTCAAAGCAAGGATTTCCCTCTTTTATTCCAAAATATATATAATTTAATTTGGATTAAACAAATAAAAAAGAAGAAACATTGTCCCATCTCATTTGCACCGTTTTTATGAATAAAAAGTAAGATTACCGCCAAAAGAAGGAAAGAAAAAATATACCAATATGTTGACCTAAGTATTCGGTGGAATGTTGATATTCACGGTATCTGAAAATTAACAAGCTGTTAATTTCTATAAAATTTTATTAGCTTAGTTTGGTCTCTAATTTTATATTAATTATTGTGTATTTTTTAAGTAATATTAAGGATGGAATGAAAAATTTAGTTATAAAAATTTAATTTTTTTAATAAATAATAAATTAAATATAAATTTTTTAAGTACAATACACAAATTATTAAAAAAATCTAAATAATATACAAGAGTTAGTTTAAAATCATAAAAAAAAAATTAAAAATTAAAAACTGAAAGTTATGATTTTTCTTTTTGTAAATTCTAAAAATAAAATAATAAAATTTTATAGAAATTAAATATTTATTTAACTCATAATAAAAACATAGTAAGCATTACATTTTTTATTTCTTGAATTGTGATCTTGGGCAACACATTAATCGTGTTAACATTTTTTGATTTCATGTTAAGTTTTTTTGTCTCGTACTATATTCTACGCAAATGAAGTACAGTTTTTTACGCAACACAACATACACGTTATTCAGAGATAACAAAGTAATAAATGTATAGTTAAGTTTGACACATTAATTACATTTTGATAATTAAAGCCAACTTCAATGAGTTGAACTAAAATAAAATAATTCAGGAATAGGTCAATTCTTTCAGTCGCACCAAAAGACTATGAGTAAGCACTCCGCCTAACAAACAATCTATCTATTCGTTACTATGCATTGATGGAATGTCCTCTACCATGCTCTACATTTATGAATTACTATTATTATACTATATGAATATCGAACTATATTTTGTGATCATCCTTGCTGGCTGTAATTTCCACTTCACGTCTCATCTCTCAATTTTAAAATATATTTAGAATTTTAATGATCACAAACATTTCTTTTAGAATTAAACCTTATTAATTGTTTATATTTTTATAGTTAAGATAATAATTTAAATGATATTAATTTAATAAAAATAAGAAAAATAAATATATATTTTGTATTGAATCGATATCAATTATATTATGTTTTATTCATAAAGACAAAGAAAATTATAAATTATTATTTATTTTTATCGTTGTAAGAATTTTTTATAATTTTTAAATAGTAATATATGATAAATCACTTATAATAATGAACCCACCAAAAAAATCACTTTAAAATATACTATAAACTGTATTAGTTTTTAATTAATTAATTTTTATAGTTAACTGTATAATTATATCAGATAATTTTTAATTAATTAATTTTTATAATTAACTATATAACTATATCATATAATTAAGAATAGGTCATACCCATCAACGTTCCCCAAAATTATAATTCAAATGAACTACAAAATCTAATTTGAAGTAATTTATTTCCTACAATTTGTAGGTACCTAACCTTCTATTTGATGTGGCTGCACTACTTTTTTGTAATTGGCTAAGAGAACAACTTTATAAAGAAAATTGTAGCATGGAAGGTAGCTGGATTCATTAACCTTTTTTATCAATCGATCATTAATCCACATCCCACTATAAATCAATCGCCAAAACCTGTCCTTTTCTCTTCTTGTTAAAAGTTGTATTAGTATAAAAATAATTTGGATTATTAACACATAATTACACAACATACATTATACATAGAATTGACACAGCTATTCACCACTTCAATTTTTTACTACAAGCTTCCAGCTTTCCCGGCACTGATTCCTCGTTGTCGTACCATAATGTTATTATATGGTCAATAATCACTAAATTTTGTAATCAAGCACAATATGTATGCACACGAATGACACTCACACGTGTGAAAACACTCGAGAACAATATAAACTCAAATTGAGTTAAGTCCCTAAAGTATCCACACGAGACATGAAATCACTTTTACCACCCAATAATATAAAAATTATATCTCTTTTGATTTCGCCACTTTCAATAAAAAAATATTAATTTTTTTAACCATGAACCACGTTTTCTTTTAAAAGTGTCCCGATAAAATTATGAAAATTTAGCCAATTATAAACTATCATACAAGAATCACTTAGTCATATTTCCTCTTTGAATAATGATTTAGAACATTTTGTTGCCTTTTAACAAAGCTAAAACAAGAAAGGTTTATGCAATCATAATGTTATGCATATTGAGGATCGCATTATTAGTAACAAAACGAGATAATGATGTGGTCAAAGGCAAAGTCTCTATTATGCATTATTGAGAAACAATAAGTTGGTTCTGTACTTAGGCATGACCAAATTAAAGTTACAACTCCAAAAAGAAAATTCAATAATTTAAGGGCCACACTTCCATATTGTCAAACATCATGTCACACAATTCAATCATTAGTCTACTTTAATTAAATTCTTTTCCCTTGAACATTCATATTCTCATTCCAACATATAGCCAAAAGGCTATGTTTGTAAAAGCCATAAAGAAAACAAACAAAGTTGCCCCTAAATTCCATACTTTCTTTTAATTAATCCCCCAAATTTCTCAACTTACCCTTTTGAACAAATAAATATTCCCATATGCTTTTACAAAACTACCCTTCCCACCCCATGGCCATTTTTTCCCCCAAATTAATTCCACTAATCCTTCTTTCCCATATTTTTTTTTGTAACTTTTACATGTGGAAATTTAACATAATATGATAATATATTAATCTCTCTAAGCATCATTCCATGCAGCAAAAAGTGGCAAATGAGACAAATTCATAGCAGCATTTGGCCTCATTTGTGAAGAAAACCAAGAACTAGCACCAACACCATTAGTAATCTTTGTTTCCATTGAAGGCTTTGGAAAGAGTAATGAAGCAGCTGTTTTATCAGGACTAGCTTCTCTTGAAGAGCTTAAACTTGTCACTAGTGAAGATGGATTTGAAAAATGATTTCCAATATTCTTGCTTGGATCATCCAACATGTGTTGACCAGAATCAATCCCTACAATGTCTTGTAATGACATAGAAAAATCAGAATTCTTAAAATATCCAATTTTTTGGTCACAAGTATTTGATTGTTGATTTTGTTGTTCCTGTTGTGGATGATTATTATTACACAATACCATCTTCCACTTTGATTCATTTTCATTGTTTTTTCGCTGTTGAGCCATTTCAACACTGTTCTGGCTTGATACATTAGTACCATTGTATTCCACAACTTCGGTTCTTGGATCGTTATCTTTGTTTCTTCTTGCCTGTTCCCCGGCAAGAAGAGTATTGCTAGCCATGATCCTTTCGACATCGTATCTAGATATGTCGAAATTTGTGACTGCATTTGATCCCCGGAATTTGATTGCAGCTACATCATATGCTTCTGCTGCTTCCTCTTGAGTGCCTAAAACATTTCATTTCCAAGAAATAATAATAATAATAATAATAATAAATTAATTCTTTCAAAAATAACAAAAAGGCATTACGAAATTCTGAGCTTTCCTTAAAACATTATTGTCAAGAAACCCTTTATCTGAAAAATATAGCAGCCTTAGAAAAAGTTGAATTTTGAGCTCAAAGTAGTAACATTCTCAGCCTTATAAAAGCATCACCAGTCACTAGTGTTTGGGAAAAGAAATATTGAAGCAGAAATGACATAAGTAAAATATAGTCCTAAAATTTAATACTATAAAGTTTCAACAATGTTGATTGTAGAGACTAAAATATACATAAGCATTCCAAGTTCACAATTCAACTACTAAAAACTTTGGTTAACACATTTTAGCAACAAAGTTTGAGGAATCAACAGTACTTTACAAAGAATACTTACTGAATGTTCCAAGATAAAGATCCTTGTTACCAGCAACTCTTCCTATTCTTGCTTGCCACCTACCATGTTGGTGGTGTCTGCATAACATAAAAAAGTGAATTTAGATCAAATTTCCAAATCAACAGTGGTACTAATTCAAATGAAAAAGGGACAAGAATAAAATAAAAATGAACCTTGTCACTCCTCTGTACATTGAAGCACCTCTAGAAAATCCACTGCTTTTTCTGCAAAAGTAAATAATACTAAATCATCATGATTATCATATAATTATACTAACTTTTTTCCAAAATAATTACCCATTAATTAACAGATTCATTTTCTATTATTAACCTTCTCAAATGAGCAACATATTCCTGCCTAGTCATGTTCTTCATTTCCTCAAGCTGTGTTGTGTAATTTTCCAACTGCGAAATATAACACAGGATGTGATTCTTAGTCATATAAATATGAAAATAATATACAATATATGCTAGCAAGAAAATACTAAGGAGATGAACTGTACTGGAAAGTTTATATGAGTTGAAGGTCCCCAATACTTAAGAGCTGCTTGATCATAAGCTCTTGCAGCTTTCTCTTCCATATCATAACCACCTTAAGAACAAAAAATAAAATCAACCACATCAAAACTAGAAATAGAGGCAACATTTTTGAAAATTATTCATTCTACTAATGGGAGGAGAGGAAAATAACTTACCCAAATATACTGCAACATGCATGCAAATTTGATTAAATCATCATCAAAAAGCATGAACCCACAACATAAATTAGTTAGTATAAAATTATATTTTAGTAAAAGAAACAATATTTCTAAAACTTGACTATTGATCATGGTTTTAACCACTAACCTTGTCTTCCTTTCCTAGTTTGTCCTTCCTTCTTGCAGCTGTTATCCCACAAATGTGCTTCATATCTACCAGTCCATCTATGTCTGAAGAAAAATAAACTAATTACTTTATTATCATATCAACAAACACATGAAAGCTTCAAAGAACACAACACAAACATATTGTACTGTATAACTAATATAAAAAATCATTTTTTTATCAACAATGAAAATTACAAGGGATGACTGAATTAAACTCACCTAGTGACACCTCTATACTGTGATGTTCTTTGACCAAAAGTATCAATAGATTTCCTATGCACAGGTTGCTTCTGACCCATTTTAGAAGCTCCTCTTTTTTTAACATCCAAAGCCACTGATTCTGTTCCAGTAGGTGAGATCTGTCTAGGAGCAGTAACACAACTAGATTGAGAACCAGGACTCATAGAAAGGCTTAAAGATTGTAACTCACCAACAGAACCAACACCATTTCCACCATTATTCCCTAGGTTAGTGTTCATTTGTTGCTCCCAGTTTTTGAAACAAGCAATGCTTTCTTCGGCTTCTTCTTCAGCTATTTGAGGCATTTGGGAACTACAAACAGCAACATGGTTTGTTTCCTTTGTTGTTTCTTGTTCTTCCTCTAATTGTGATTGAAAAATACCATGACACTGAAGAGCTGAGTAATAAGGATGTGACTGAACATTTATGTTGTGGCTGTGTTGTCTAAAGGAATCATCTGAAAGAAGGTCAAGAGAATGGTCTCTATTAGGTTGTTGAGGATCTGCATTTTGGGTATTGTAGTAAATACTGTCTAAGCTTAAAGCCATTGCTTCTCTTTCATGGCTACTACTACCATATTCATCATGAGTTCCCATTGTTGCACCACCTAGAAAGTCTTCTAGTTTTGGAGATGAAGATGGCACCATCACTACACAACATAATCATTAAAGGGCCATATAAAAAACATTAATTTAAGGGACAAAGATAAGAACTTTTTAATAATAATAAAAAAAAAAAAAAGGAACATAGCATAAGAAAGAAAAAGAAGAAACCTTGTGGTTGTGATCTACCAAGAGCTTCCATGATACAAAGTGAGCCATCTGACTTAAGAGGCATAACAGTCAAAGGTGAATGAAAGTTACCATTTTCATAACAGTTGTTGAAGTGAGAAGAGGAGAAATAGAAAGGTGTAGGAACAGTGTTGGAAGCTGAAGAAGGTTGATGTTGATGATGGTAATGATGATGTTGTTGATAATGATGATGATGAGAAGGAGGAGCAGCAGAAGAAACCTCCATTTTGAGTTGAGGTGAGAGAGAAAAACCCAACCAGTTATTGTTGTTATGATTGTTGTTTCTGTCATCAGAGTTACTACTGTCATTGATGGATTTCATCTTCTTTTGTTTACTTGAAAAAGGTTTGAAATTTCTACTAGTATTTACCAGAATCTATCACTTGCAGCAAGATAGAAACTCAATGATTGCATCAGAAAATAAACTAATCATGTTTAAAAAATGTAGTGTAGCTATTGACTCTGCTACTGCATGTTAGTAGTTGGTGAAGTGAAAGAGTTTTGTTGTTGATGTTGTTTTGCTATTATACTAAGAAGTATGAAATGAAATTGGGGTACCAACTACTGATAAGAAAAACATGTGTCTCTCTCGAAACAGAACAAAAGTGGTCTCTTTAAACAAAACAAAACAAAAGGAATGAATTATTATAAGCAAAGCAATGCTGGGGAGCACCCACTTCATTCCATAGGGATCTGTGTTATATGAGAAAAAGACCACGTCTTAGCATTTTTATATATTTTGCTATAAATTGAAATAATTAGTAATAAGAAACCTTTGTTAAACCCAGAATAATAAGAATAAGAGAGTAGTAATAAGAAAAGGCGTAAATCTCGAAATAAGAATGTGTGAATGGTAGATTGGCTATATTGGTTAGCTACTGAGTCAGGCTATATATCTGTGTCTGTGTGCCTTGGAAACAACTGTACAGCTGAATCTATTTAGCACTCACCATCACATAAAACTCACTCAATTTCTACTACATTTTTATTTATTTTACATTTCTTATATAAAGCTGAGTTTATGTGAATCAACACAACTAAATATGTGACCATAGTAATACTCTCTCTCGTACTTAAAAGATATTTATTAATATTTTATTTATTTATTTATATGTGTTAATAATATATAGTGACAATGTAGCTGTAAACCTTAGATTTGACGGGAAGGACATATCTGCCCATGCGGTCATTTCATACGGTACACCCATTCTGCATCACTCTCATTTCTGTACACTCTAATTTCAAACCTTTTTTTTAGTTTTCTCTCCATTTTTTGTCAAATATCTTTCTAAACTTCCTTTGCTTCCATCTTCCAATCTATTCTCAACTTAAATACTGCATCCATTCCAATTTACTTCACGTCTTTCAAAAACTTTAAAATACATTTCATTTAAAGTTATCGTATACTATTTTGTAAATTAAATGGACCTTAACATTTTTTTTTTGTCAATATATGTATTATTAAATTATGTCAAATAGCAAGCAATAAAAGTAAATTTAAAGACGACGATAAACCAAGAGGACACATTAGTGTTACAGTACTATACTACTAAAGTTGGCATGAATGGGCAACAACCCATTGTTTACTGTCTATCTGGACAAATTGAGGTTTATTTCATCTGATTCTTCGGTACTTTGACAACAAAGGGACTTAGTTTTGAATTGTCAAAATTCCAACAAACTGAAAAACATAATTACTCCCTAAAATCTCCAATATAAACATATAAGTTTAACAATCTTTGTTCTATCTTTATAAATAATAATTTTGAAATACACTATTTTTTTATGAAGTCAAAAATTTATTTGCACACGTGATACATCTAAACAGTCAAATGTGTACACTTTGAGGAAAACATGTGAAAACTTTGAATGTTTCTCCAATTTAATCCTTTTACTACCAAAGGTGTCGAGGGCTATGAATAAAAAATGCACAGGAGATATAGAGGTTAATCTTATAATCGTGATGTGTTTAAAAAATCAATAATCAAATCAAACTGTATTTAAATTCAACTAATACATAAAAATTGTTAAATAGAAAAAGTATAAAATAAGAAACTATTGTAAGTATTTTTTAAAAAAAATATTGTTTTTAATAGTTTTTAAAAATACTATATTATTAACTAATATTTTGCTTTTTATTTATTAAGAAAATAAAAAAATTAATTTAATGTATCTATTTTATCTATAGATTTTTTTAAAATGTCATTTGTACAAAATATATCTCATTTATCCTTTTATCTTTTAAAATATATCTCATTTATCCTTTTATCTTTTAAGATTAAGCATTATATTTAATAAGGAATATATATTGAAAAATAAGAATAAATCTATCTAGTTTATTTAAAGTAACTTATAATTTTGGGAGTTCGGGAAGTCTCATAAACAATAAAGAATCAAATGATTCATTTATTATTAGTCAATGTGTGACTTAAGTATTTATATTTAAAATCCAACAATCTTCTATTTAAGTGTGAGTCTTCTACACACTATACTTGTATCATCGTTGCAACTAATGAGATCCACCTTCAGACTACACCTCAAATAAGACTTCCAATATTAAGTATCTAACACCAGGATCCACTCCTGCTTCTCAACCAAGTCAAATAAAGGCTTTAATCCCGCTTGTTGGCATGTCGGGGGGAGCGTCATAAGCAACAACGACCCAAATGCCCCAGGACCACAACATACTTTGACACCACACACACACATACATATATATATATATATATGTTAAAACACAAGTAAATAACATGGAATCTTCAAATTCAAAGAAAAAATAACGATTGTTATCTAATGACAACCAAAGAACAATATTATGTGAAAATGTTACAATATATATATTTCTCTCAAAAACTCCACATGATCCACAATACATCCACATATTCCAAGTGAAATATTTGAACTACATCTCGTAATACTCTAACACATGAGTATAATATAAAAGTAAAGAATCGGATACATGCTTGAAATATTTATGACAGATGCAAATTGTAATAAAAAAACTAGACTTGTATATATAGCATTTAGCTCCCTCTTTCATTAAAATTTTAAAAATGTGAGACTTATTCGATATTCTCCTATATCAATAAAACTCGTCTTTCCTCAGCGAGAACCTCGCCTAAACAACAGTTCTAGAGTATAACATTTATTTTTTGATGTGGAAGATTAGATAAAATTACAACAAGTAAACATATTAATAACACTATTTTCCTAGATCGAACTAAAAGCTCTAATACCAAATGTTGATAAAATAAATAAACAAATAATAATAAAAACACAAGAAACTAAGGCGTAAACTTTAAATTTGTATAAAAAGCCACAATTGTTGTCTAATGATAGAGAACAACACTATGTAAAAATTGTTATAACATATAAAACTTCATATCGCCCTCGTACACCTACATTCTGAAAAACAAATATTTAAATTATATCTTACAACACTATAACACGATAATATAAAATAAATAAATAAAGAATATGATATGAATTAAAAGTATTTCTAACTCATATTAATTGTAACGAATAATAAAAATCATATATATAATTTTAAACTTTTTTTTTTTTTACAATTTCAAACAATGTAGCATTTATTCAATATTTTCAAATTTTAATTAAATCCATCAATAATTAGGGACAATTTTTTTTTTCAATTAAATAATTATAATTAAAAATGGAATGAGTAGGTTTCATAATATGCTAAGTAACACAACACGAAAACTTTTTGCTTTGTCTCCGAGTGTGTAGTCAACACCTACTATCAGAAAAAAAGTAGGAAGTGGGCTATTAAGCTTGGAATATTCCAAAAATGATGGGCAAAAGGGTCTGGAAAACAAACTTTACGTTGAAATGATTTTTTCTTCTTATCTTAATATTACACTATTTTTCTTGACAAAATCTTACTACAATAATTTTGAAGTAACAATTTAATTCAACTATTTATCATACATTTGATTTATTTAAGTAAAATTCATCCAATTTAATCACCCCACCGGATAATTTTTTTATAAATAAAATACAATCGACTACTAAGATTTAGATATGATTGTTTTTCAATATGCATAGGAGTGGATCTTTTAAAAAACTACAAGTATTTTCTAAGTGTAATTGGAATTTAAGAAGTATTTGCTTTGCTTTTTTGAGACTTATATCTCCTGCACTTGAAAACAACTTACTCGTTATAAGCCTTTCGAGGAGATACATTCGGCCACTAATGAACGTCTCAGAAATGGTGTTTATGACTACGATACATATTATTGAAAACTCTTGAAGATAATTAAGGTATGCAAATATAATTACAAATCAAATTATTATTCCAAGTGTTTTTCTACGTACGTACGAGATTTATAGATGGCAATTGTATAACCGTCTTGTATCAAAGGCCAATGTTCTCTTGTTTTGTTGTTTTTGTGGATTGAATATGATTCTCAACTTACAATTTAAGCTTGCAAGTATAATAGTATAGTTCATTGGCATTTTAGAAATCAATAGAACAACTGTTTTCACTTAACTAAGCAAATGAAATTTGTTATTTCTCAATACTGTAAAATATGAATCTTAAAACAGTTCTTACCATTTTTGTAAAATTTTAAAATTTGTCCATTTATGTTTAAAAATTTGTATATCACTGCCTATTTTTTCAAAATTTGTTTATTTTTATTTAAAATTTATTTTATGAATTTTCAAATTTTGTAAATTGATCCCTCAAAATTATTACGTTTTCAATTTTAATCCAGTATTAAACAAATTACCTTGAACTACTTATCTTTAAATATTTACATTTACACCCAATTTTTTTGAAATTTATATAAATACCCCAACTCTAGATAAATAATTAATTTATTGAAACAAATGAATTTATAAATGAAAGAAAATATTTAAAGCAATTGAACTGCTTAGAATTTTAAGTTTTCAATGAGTTCTTTAGAACAAACTTTAAAGCAAATGAAACTCTTTGACACTTAGACAAAATGATGTTGGTGCATGGCCTGTTATCAGTGGTTTGATTGCTACAGAACAAAGTTTTTGCTTGTAACCTTGAATCTTGTTCGGTTCTCATGATCAAAATGTAGAGCATTTTATGATAGATTCTCTATGTTTTTTTGGGATATTAATGATTATCAGTTTCTCTTATTGGAATCCAATTCATTCGTAATTATGGCTCATATTTTGAAGGACCGTCCCCCTCTCATATTTTGTTCTTGACTTGCAAGTGGGTAACCATTTTTTTTTTTCATATTCATATGGTTACGTTAAACTTTTATGTTATTGAGAGTATTTATTTAACTTGTCGTTTTCTTTTGTAATTGGGCCGAAAGACTTCGACTTTATAAAAAAACTTAATTAATTAATTGTATATATTTAGTAAAAATAAAATAAGATTAAATTGCAGATTTTATTCTTTAGTGTTCATCAATAAATGAAATTGGTTTATTTTATTTTTAAAGTAGATAATTTTAGTTATTTTTTTATATTTTTAAATTAAAATATAACGATTTGACATATTTAAATAGTGTAACATATAATTTTATGAAATAAAATTATTTAGTTGTATTAATTATTTAAATATTATTAATTAAATAATAAAATTAAATTATTTTTTGAAGTTGAATGTTAAGTTTTTTAAGAGTTTTATTGTTATTTTATAGGTGTTAATAGTTCTACATCATAGTATCATATATTGTATTTTTTTAAACATACAATTTTATTATTTTTTAATTAAAAAATTATTATAAAAAATTAGAAAAATATTAAATTTTAAAATAAGAGAACTAATTTCATAATTAATAAAGATTAAAAATGAAATTAAATCAAAAATTAATTAACTTACACGAGTATTATTATAATTGATTATCCTTGCTTAAATTCAGACAGCTCATGTAACTTTTGATGGTTGGTCCAAATATCTCATTTGGGCTTTGAATGGGCAAACAAAGGTGTATATGCAATTTTGCATATTTTTTAATTCATGATATTTTTTGCTTGACAGTGGAACTGTGGAAGTTAAAATATATTTTTTTGTCTCGAATGGAGAAAAAATTGAGGCAGATTTTGCATGGAAAATATGATGGTGTTGGAGACAAATATTCAAACGAAAATGATTTGGGTAAATGAATGAGAAAGGTACTATAGTCCAAATTTGCGAGGGAAGAGAAAAGGTTTGGGTGGTCAGAGTCAGAGGTAGTAACGGAATGATTCGTTGGAAAATCTATTATAACGAAATCATCACCAAACCCAAATCCAAATCAAAATCCACTAAACTGACCCCTCTCTTTCAACTTACAACAATGTGTAGCCTTTTAGCTAAACACTTTACCTTGTTGCCCATTTCTACGTTACAATTCATTTTCGTTTTTTCACTTTCACCAATATTTTTCTGTCTAATTTACGCCAAATGTGGTAGTCTAATTGCTAGGTTGTGCCACACTACTCTACTCCTTCTCTTTTGTTAGTATAAACAACTTTAGATCTAACTAAAACTCAACCTTTTGTCGATTCAAAATAGTTAATATTTAAGACAACGATAAGAAAATATGAAGTCATAATTGTTAATATCTCTCATATTTCATTCACAATCTAATGAAAAATCATAAGAAAATATGAAGTAAAATAAAAGAAAGGGTTTCATAGACATGTAATAACCATTTTACACTGACATTTAATAAAAAATGTTGATTGAGTTGTTATTATATAATAATAATTATCACCATATTATAAAATGATAAAAATAATTTATTTTATTATAATTTGTTAATGAAAAGTTAATTTAGACCGATAATATCTGTTTTTTTTTTTAAATGATGACAAAATTCTTATGTTACTCCTTCAAATTTACTTGTTTTAATTTCATATACATTTAAAATTCTTAGGTTAGTCATAATGATGATTAAATTAACATTTTTGTTAGGTTGAGTCTTTATTAAAATAATAAAAAAGAATGGCAATTCCTTATATGTAGTTAAATTCTCACTATTGTATTTATGCAACATAAAAAGGAGATTTCAAAAGGAAAAAATATTTATGTTGAAATAAGTTTAATTAAACAAAAACAAATTATGAGGTTAAATTAAAACATATAAGTAGCAATACGAATTTAGTATGGGTTGAAATAAATAAATAAATAAATAACCAACTGAAAAAAGGTAGGCACTCAAATTGTACTTTTGAATTGGAATGAAAATATCTTGACGTGTGTTTAAATTGAATAATTAAGAATTTTAAGAAATTTAAAATTTCAAGTAATTTAAATACATTTATAAATTTTATGTTTGGTTAGAGCATTTGTTTGTTTAACATTGGGTCACTATTATAATTTTCAAAAAAATTGGGATAAAAATAAAAATTTAAGATTTGGACTAAAGCTGAGATTCTGAAAAATTTGAGACCATTTTACAAATATTTTAAAATTTATAGAGATCAAGTTAAAAATTTATAAGAATTATTGTGCAAATTTAAATATTAATTGTTAATGTTAAAAAAGATTAAAAAAATAGTTTATATAGAAAAAGAACCACAAATGCGATTAAACTTAAATTTTTTGTATTATCCGAAGGTATTAACTCCTGTTTAACGATGTTCAAATAAAAAGAATATTAAATGTTAAGAAAAATGAAATCACGTGAAATGAGAAAATCCAAGAGAAAATCCAGAGCATCACGGCATAAGCAAAAGAAAGGAAGTTGAACAGAAAACAAAGTTTGGATTATGATATGAATGAGATCAAATCACTGTCTCTCTGCTCTGCTTTTCCTCTGTCCCTGATGGCTACTCTTCTCTACTCTCTAGCTGTAATATGTAAATGTTATATGTTGTGCTTCTGCCTGTGGCCCTCTCTTTTTCTTCCTCCCAACTCTGCCATCATGTTTGCCTATTGTAATTCATTATTAATTCTCACTCACTATTCTCATCCCATGCATTTTTTTTGTGTCTTCTATTTTACTACACTCTCTTTCCTCATTAATACATGCTCTTGCTTTATATATCACCCTTTTTATTAATAACTCTTTTTAATCCAAATATCAAAATTACCCCCCCTCCCCCTCACACAGCCTGTGATGAAATGTCAAAATCTAAGCTTCTATGTCATGTCACAATCACTTTAGATTCTCTCTCGACTTATCAAGAAGGGTTCTTTTTTTTTTTCGTTCTTTAATGAAGAGAGAGATGAAATTGAAATGTTGATAGACAAAATGTTTGATATCTTTGGTGAAGTCACTAGCTAGCTTCCAAATTTTTATCCTTGTTACAAAATGTTGTTGTAATAATAAAGTATAAGATAAATACAATATGATGTGAGAGGAATCCTAAAAGGGGTGTATTGAAAGTTTGAAATCTAAGGTAAATCCACGAAACTAACTCCCTTCTAAGGAACCAATCTGTACTCAAGTTTCCCAAAGAGTGAAAACGATAACAAAATTTGTTCTTGGAAGTTGGGGAGATGATAGATTTAGCTAGGATTTTGAAATGCATAGGTAGATCTTACTCAAAAGTTATGAGAGGTGGCGTTTGTTGCTCAAAAAATAATACATGACCTTGTCTTGTCGTAAAATCGGATACAACACAACACGGTGCTTAAATGGATTTATTAGTAATTATTTATTTATTTTCTTAAATTAAAAAAAAAAGTCAAAGTATTTTTTATCACTCAAACTTCTTTGATTTAAGATTTTAACATACACTCAAATATTCATGAGTCTTGATTTCAATTTTCAACTTAGAATCTTTAATTTATATAATTTTTAAAATAAAAATTTAAAAATAGACTACAAACACACGATGAACAGACCAAAACATCACAATTATATTATCACCTCTTAATTACTCCTGTCATTTACCACACTCCATAAATATTATTAAATACAAAAAGAAAACATAAAAAATCATTTGAGGTTTAAACCAAAAAAAAAAAACTATAAAATCGAACGAAATCAACATCTATTTCGCTAGAAAAATTCATAAAACCTCATAATAAAAAAAAAAAAAATGTACAGAGCAAACATCAAAGAAAAAATTATTTACAAAGGTCAAAATCAATAAAGTTTAATAAATTCCAATTTATAATTTGAATTTGATTTCACAATAATAAATTTAGATTTCACTAATTAAAATTAGTTGAAACCATCATGATGTTAAAAAAATATATATACATTCAATAATTCAAAATTTTGATGAGGCTATTAACCGCTCACAATAAATCAAAGATTAAAGTTTAATTCTATATATATATAAATTTTTTTCTTTCTAAATCACAATAATAATTGGAGACACTTTACTCCTAAATTAAATCCCCAACCAAAATTTTGATAATTTTTTTTTATGTATAATATGCTAGTCTACTATATCACCATATTGTCTAATTAAAAATGATAATTTAATCCTTATACTGATTTGAAAAATCCCTAAACCCTTAAGAAAAAGATATTAACCTCCATTTAATTAATAACCGTTAAAACAACTATTGAAGGGTTATCACTTATAAATTTTAATACATAAATATTTCAATGGTTAATGTAATGTACAGTATTTGGTTGATGTATTTTGAATATTGATTGAGTTGTATTTTAATGAGGCTGTTAGTGGAATAAGACCTATGAAAAATTGTTTCTTTTTACGGCAATATAGGTTTTTAAAAGCAAGCATCTATACTGACATGGCAGGAATGTGATGAAAAAGAAAGCCAACCCCACAAACACAAATTAATCATTTAAATAAATATATACATTGGGCATCATAGGATAGGATAGGATAGGCCATGCCAAGTAAATTGGGGAATCCACTCTCTTCACCCAAAAGATAAAACATCTTTCCCTTCCCTCGGTATAACATTTGCAAACATATTCCATATATCATCGTTTACTTTTATAAAATTTCAAATTATTTTTTGCACAAAATTACCAATTAACATAAATCCTTTAACTGAATAGGATTATATAAGGGATAGAGCCTTTTTTTTCAATTGTAAAATTAAAAATATTTTAGATCACAAAGCTCTTTTTAATATAATATCCAATTGTAGAAAAAAGTTAATAAACAAACAATCTTAAGTGAACTATTACATGACAACTTTGAAGTTACATTAATTATTTTAGATTTTATTTTGATACTTTTGTCCAAATAAGCTTAAGAGTCGAGATCAAACTCCATATTTAAGTCGTGAGAAAATTAGAAAACCCAAGATTGTTGGAAAACATGAAGAGACAATCCTCAAATGGCCATAAGATACTTGCACAAAAAGTTTTCAATTTATCCTTACAAACACTATCATCCACATTATGTTTGACCCATACCATTGTTAGAAATCTTTCAGTCCAGATAATGAATATGATAAAAACGATGGGTTGCTAAACTACATCAATTTATCCGGTTTACATTGAATAGATTCCTTGACCTTTCTAATAACACTTAAAATCATTTGTTGCTTATCAAAGGAGGAACCATTAAAAACCCTATGGTTTCTAACACATCCAATGGAACTAAAAAAGAACTCAAACAACACAACCTAGTCCCCCAATGATGTAACATATTAATCAACACTATTAATGTTGGGAAAAAAATTCGACGAATATACAAGTATACAACTAGTAAAAGAGATTAGGAATTAGGAAGGAAGGTGTTGCGGCCTAAAATTTAAACTATTTATCAAATTTAATGGAGTCGCCGCTAATATTTATTTTAAAATAAATAAATATTGGTAAACTTTTAAAAACAAAATAAAAATCATCTTTAAAACTAAATTTTGAATTTAGAACCGGTTATTCATAGGAAACATATTATCTATAATTAATTGTGCAAAATTAATATTAACTTAAATATATTTACTTCTCTTTATTATTTAATATGAATATCAATTATTTTTTTAATTTGATTTTTAAAATAAATGTGTGCTGTAAGAAAGAGGAAAAAAAAGAAAATTAATGTGATTGACAAGAGTTTGATTATGCTCTTACATATCTCCTAGTGCAATGGAGAAATCAAGGTTATATAGTTCTTATATAAAAAATATGGATGAATTGATTGCTTTTAAATAAATTGTGTTTTAATGTTGATAAAAAAAAATTATTTTCACAAAGGAAAAAAAGGAGTTTGTTTGATTTAAATCATTATTTAAAAAAATGAGTTTCTAAACTATCAACTTGTATAATTCGTGTCTCAAAAATTAGAGTAAAAAGATGTTTCATCTAGTTAATTTGTTTAAGAATATTTTTTATTATTTTCGATTTTAAATTTGAGTTTTAAAGTTACCAAATGGTACAACTTGTGTCTTAACAACTCAAAGATTAAAAATATATGACATGTAATATTTATTTATTATCAATGTTTTTTTCATAAAAAGTAAAGAAACACACAAAAAGAGAAAAACGAGTTTCGTTGTTAAAAGATGGAGAGTGAGATAGAACAAACACACACAAAACGGCTACGAAAGGGGAGTTGTCTATGGTGGTGGTTCGTTGAGGGTCGAAATTGATAGTGGTGGTTAAGTGGACGTTCTAGCGGTAATGCTCATGGTGGTGGTTCGCCGGAGGTCAAAGTTGACGGAAGTGACTGCGTGGATGCTCTTACAGTAGTGTTTGTGGTGGTGGTTTGCGGAGGTCAATTTAATTATGGTTTTCAAAAAGATTTGCAAATGATGATGGATGTGGTGATGTGTGGCTCATGCTCTTTAACTATACATGCTTATTAAGGTGTTTTTCTTTTAATTTTTGTTAGTTGTATTATTAAAAAAAGATTTGAATTTGTTTATGGTTATCAGTTGATTCGATGAAGAAGATGGTGGTTTTCTTTGTTGATCTTAAAAACCAATAAGAACTATTTTTCCTTTATTCTAATTTTTTAGGAAAATAAAAATATCCTCTTGATTTAATTTTTTGTTCTCAATTTATAGGCTAAAAGGATGAATCGTTACGTCCATAAGATAAATTGAGTTTCAATTTTTATACTATTTTTGCATAAATTACAAAGTGACAAGTGAAGATGAAATTTCTACTTTTTTGTGGAGTGCAAATGTGGTAAAGATGAGATTTCTATTTTTTTTTTAAAGTACAGAGTTGGTGGAGATTTAAAATGAAGGAAACATGAAATTTAAAATGTGGAGGATGGAGATTGTACTTTTTCAACCAAAAATATTATTTTTATTTGTTTGTTAATAATTGTATGTTTGTTAGTTTGTTATTCATAAAAAAAATAATAATAATAAGGGGAAGGAGAAAAATAAACGAGCGACTATGTTCTATTTGTTTGGTTGTCTGCTGGTTTTCAGCATTTTAAATTGGATAGGATACAACAAGATGGAGAGAAGAAAGTGACTTACTTGGACAACAGAGAATTAGAGGGAGGAGATGAGAGAGACCAAGAACACAACAATATAAGAGAACCATTTAATTTTCTATTTAATTTTCAAAATAAATAAATATAAAAGTAATAGTACCAATTCTTTCTATTTCTAATCCTTAAAAAAAATATCTTCATAACAATTTAATTTTCTTTTTTAAGCCAACCATTTAATTTAATTTTCATTAAGTATTTTCATTTTCTTCAAGTTATTATTATGTATTATTTTAATAAAAATCATAAATTAAATTTGTGTGTATTAATTACGCATAGTAAATAATAAACATTAAATATATTTCACATTTAACAAACATTTCATCCAATCGTGTTGACTTTATTGTCACATTTGATAACCATGATTACTTTTACATTCGAGATTTTTGTTTTTATAATTTTGTTACACATGAAAAATTAATTCATAATTGAAATTGATAAAAATATTTTAAAAAATAATTTGTATACATGAAATTTACTTGGTAAGTTGAATTTGTTAAAAATCGGCTTTCTAAATTGTTAAAAAAAAAAAAACTAAAATCTAGTTAAAGTACAAATTAAGTACACCTATTACCTCTTTTAGAAAGAAAATACTACATCCAAATAAGCGCCATTAGTAGAGTGTGATTATGGCATTGACAACACAATCTTTTGCTGAATCTAATTTAGTGGCATGAGGTAATCCAAAGGATCATAGCAGCATGATTCCGTAATCAGGTTTGCTGTAGTTATTAAACACTGTACATCTATGCCATCCAATCCAAAATTTAATACGACCTACAATGGTCAACAGCCAACAAAAAACAGAATCTTCATAGAGGAAAAAAAGAGTTAAAATGAATTGAATGAAAAATAAAGAATTGAGAAGAAAGAGCATAGATGAGATGAGAGAGTCTAAGATTGATTTGACAGCGCAAGCAGTGCCCAAACAATCTTTCCCGACGGCTAGCAGCCTATTGCATGCAGCATAACGCGTCATTTCAGTACTTTTCTTTTTCCACACTCACGTTTTATAAACTCTTTTCTTTTTTTTAACCATGCTTTTAAACAGTGTTCGGTTTAAATAATTACAGTGTCAATAAAAGTACTTAAATAAATTTCTAATATCTATTTTGTTTATTTTAAATATGTAATATATATATAATTTAAGTATAAATAATTTTCTATATCAATTAAAAATCACAATTATTTAATATTTTAAAATATTTAATTTATATATAAATATTATTCAAGTATTTAATATCAATTATTATGACATAATAATTTACAATATCGATATTTATAAATATATTTTATTTTTAAACGTGAATAGCTTTGAACCGATAAACTAATGTAACTGCAAAAAAAACTCAGTTTATTTCAAAACCATTTATGCTTATCCTTGCATAAGTAGTTACAAAAGCTGAAATATAAACACACATATCTAATGTTATTTTTTATAAAAATATTTAATGTTTGTTTTAAATAAAATAATTTTAGTCAAAAATAAATTATATATAAAGTGACTTATGTAATAATAAATTGAATGATAAATTTGGATATAAAAATCACATTTATATTCAAAAGATACAAATTTTAAAGACAAAATTGATTTTACTTATTAACATTTATATATATCAAAATCAAGTTTACATCTGGATCAATATTGATTTCTTCAAAAAGAAA
>JBBPBS010000276.1:6519410-6609128 GCA_037974835.1 Cicer judaicum
AATAATAAAATATAATTTATTCACATGAAATTTTTCACTTAATTTTTTTTTATTCATCAAATTTTAGACTAAAATTATATTTTTTATTTCATAATTTATATAAATTATAGCTTACTAAATTCAATTTTAATTGCGCAAAATTTAGAATAAATTTTTTGAAACACATAGTTTTTAGAATACTTGAACCGTTATAAAAATGTATTTCAGAAAATTCAATTGTAATTTTAAATCCTTGTAGTAAAAATTTTCCAATGCAAAAATATTTGATTTAATTTTATTTTACTTAGTTTAAAAAAATGTAATTTGATTTAATTTTTTCTAAACAGAAAATATAATTTAATTTTAACTAAAATATAGATATAGAAGGATAAATGTGGGAATATGAAGTAAAATTTTATGTATCAAAAATCCATATTTTCTAGTGGGTCATGCTAACGAGGTTTAGTTTAAAATCTAACTTTTAGCAATTTTAAAATTTGAATTATATGACTACTATAAAAAAATTATATTTAAATTTTTAACAAATAGTATTTTTTTTCTTTAAAAAAAATAATTTTTTTAAAAAAATTCTAAACACATACGATTTCATAAAATATAAAATTGGTTAAATTTTATAATTTAAAATTAAATATATAATATTAAAAGAAACCCTTTTAAATCAACATATAAAAGTTGCAAACTTTTCAACGAAAGTTAAAAATTTCAAAATTTATTTTCACAACCGATAATCCCAAAAATATGTATCTTAAGTTATAATTATGTATCTTTTTAGACGTGAATTTGGGATTTTCTAATCGTAGAATCGAAATTCAAGCACTCATGATACTTCATAAATTCGTTAAAAAATTGTTAGCGTAAATTAAAGAAAATAAAAATTGGTAGAAAGAGGTGGATGCTCATATTCTATGGGTGTAAACGTGTCTGTCATGCCATTGAAAAAGCATTCAGAACGAGGAATTGTTTATAATCATCACAACCGACCCTTGTCTACTATTGTATCAATCTTAGACTAAAAATAGATTAACAAAAATAACACAACTAAGAAACAAGTAATCAAACATAGATCTATCTAGAGTTAGGTTTAGAAAAATGAGGGAATGAATCCATAGTTGAGATTGGGTGACAATCACAAGTGAGAAATACGGAAGAGATGGTCGTATTTAAATAGCGGCTAAGATCAGAACCCTTAAACCTAGCCAACAGATTTCAGATCTGCGAATTTGTCACATTGGGCTTGCTTACTCCTTTTTACTGCCCATTCAAATTTCCAAAATTGCATTTCATACTCTACAATTTTATTTGTACCCCCTTCAAATATAAAAAAAATCAATTTCATTTTTTTTTCATTCAAAAGATAAAAAAAAATTGTTTTAAAATTATGTCTCCCACCAAAAATTCCGCTACTATATATATTTTTTCCAATAATTTAGTACACAAATTAATATTAATGGAAATTATATTTTCAAAATTTTTGGTGGTGTAATTTGTATTCTAGTAATTTCAAAACAAAATTTCTGATAGTTAATAATTCTTTAAAAAATTAAGTTTTGAAAATTTCGGTAGTTAATTTTATTCTACTGGAATTTCAAAGTTTGAAATTTTCAATCCGTAATTTTTTTTAAAACTTTTTTTTTAAGTATGGATGAAAAAAATCATTATGTGTACAAATTTGATTGAAACATTCACAATTAATCAAATTTTTTATTCACAAAAACTGTCGTATCATAGGAAAAAGAGATTAACCGATAAAATCGAGTAGTTGTTATCATTACTCGCTTTGACATAGAGATAAGAAAGAGAAGAAGGAAGTTAAAATTAATTATGAGTGTGTGATAGAAGTGGAAAATATAAGTCACATAAAAGTAACTCAAGGATTTAGAGTAAAAGTTGTAGTTGTTCGTTTAAACCTTAATCGAGACAATTGAAGAATGACAACGAATGAATTATTAGTTTAATGTGTGGCCTTCACAATCATAAGTTAATGACTACTTTTGAAAATAATCCATTTGTGGGATGTTTAAAAGAAGAATATAAGAAATATGTTGACGAGTTGACAAAGTATCACGTTGCATCAAAGATACAACTTGTCATATTTGAAAGGTTGAGATAAGAAACATGATTAATATGTCTCAAATTTATAAGAGACGAACCACATACACAGAGAATTTGAAAGAGCTCTGTTGTGACCTAAAGTTTTGAGTGTTTATCGAAATCAACAGAGTAGTCACCTAATATTTATTTTAAAATAGGGAAAACTTTGGAAAACCTTTAAGAAGCAAGAAAAATGGTATTTGAAATAAAATTTTGTGTTTGAGAGTCAGTTATATTTAGGGAATGTATTAGCACCATTTGTCATCCGTTAAAATACAATTACCTATAATTAATTGTGTAATACCAATGTTAACTCATATAAATTTATTTATTATTTTAAAAAATACAAATATAATATTTTTTATAAATATTATCTAGAGATAAAAGTGTATTTAAAATATAAAGGAATAAATAATTTTATTTATTTATTGTTGTGTTTGACAAGAGTGCGATGTTGCTCATTCGTATCTCTCGTTGTGATTAACAAATCAAAAGTACATAATTATTGGATAGAAAATTTGGACATGTTGGTTGCTTTAAAAAAAGTGAGTTTTGTTGCGATAACATGGTTTGAAAAAATGTTGTTGGTTTGATGAAGGAAAAAAAAAAGATATTGAATACAAAAGTTATTACGATGGGTGAGATTAGTGAGTTCGTTATTAATTTAAATTTGGTTAACAAAATTTAATATGTTATACGCTAGCTACAATGTGGTGGTCCCAATCCTTAAGGGTAAAAATATCAAAATGACCTCCAAAAAATAGAGGTTGGTCACATAGTTGATGTTGATGTATGTATTCCAGCCGCTCCTCATGCTCTTTCTGAGTTATGATCATGTTGTGTATTATCTTCAAACGCATGATTCTGCTGTATCTTTTTCTCAAACTAAGACTGGATATAATAATCCTCATTTTATTGTATCTCTATGTTCCTCTTTCTCCTTTTCTAATGGCGGTTCTTCTGTTAGATTGTGTGGAAGGTCAAACTCAAGAATGTTCAACAATATTTTTCGCTCATTTGATTATCAATGAAAAAAAAATGCAAAAAAAGAAAAATTGAAAAAATAAAACTTACCCAAATATTTCAGAAACGAAATTTTTAGTAGTTATATTTCAATATCAAATTTATTTTTTATAAAAAAAATCGATTGGAAATAACTATTGAATATTTTAAATTTCTAATTAAAATTAACTTCTAAAAAATTCATTTTAAAAATTTTTAATATTGAAAAATAACTACCTCAAATTTCATTTTTGAAATTTTTAGTATTGAAAAATAACTGCCTCAAATTTTATTAGAAAAAAGAAATTACTTTTTCAAAAATTTGAGAGTGGAGAGCTATGATTAAGATATTTGAATTTGTTTTAATTTTTACTTTAGGGTATTCTATTAAATTAAAGAATAAAAATTATGAATAGAATCTTATAGATTAAATTGTTGGATACAAAATTTAATATTTTTAAATTTAACGCGGCAAATCATGAAATACATAACTAGGCACGTATTTTGTTGAGCTGAAAATATATTTAAAAAAACAATCTTAATTTTAAAAAAAAAGTTCTTTCATAAATAAAAAACAAATAAGTTTCAAATTAAAATCAATTTAAGTGATATATGGATAAACAACTCATAAACTTATCAAATAAACTTATCTAAGTTAAAACGTATTTTTATGTGTTTTTAAATTTAAATTTTGAATGTATATTGTTTTGTTAGGAGATTCCTATAATTATAGTATTGATTTAAGGTTAAGGTTGTATACCAAAATCAGTAGTAAAAACGTCACGAGACATTATCAATTCATAGTAACTCTTTGCATTTTATTAGAATTAGAGGTTGCAACAATATTTTTGAAAGGAAAATAAGTTTAATAGAAAATGACATTTCTAAAATCAAAGAAGTTAAGAATGCATCGTATAAAAATAAGCTTTTAAGGTGTATTTTATTCAACGGATAAAAGGGTGTGTCGTATAGACTAATAAAGAAGAGGGTATAAATTCTAATGAAGAAGGAAAGAAATAATTAGAGAAGTGTTTGATTCAAAATAGAAAGAAAAAAAAATAATAAAGTGCAATTTAAAATGAAGCAAAGCAGGAGGGAGGTTGAATATGTAACAGAAAATAAGGACGATTGTCTTTAAAAAGTAGGGAAGGTATATTATAATTAAATGGACAAATGCCAAAAGTTAAAAGGAAGATCATCTTGAAAACTCAAAGCTCTAGCAATATTAAAAATACGTTATGTTTACATTCAACAATTTGATTTTGTTGGGACAGTTTAATTGCAAGTTTATTTTTTATTTTATTGTCTATTTATTAATTATGTCTTTTGAAAGAAAGTAGCCTTTTATAAGGAGTTCACTACCATTTTCATTCTAGAATCTTTTTATATGATTCGATTTAAAGAAAGAGAAATTAATTTTTCTAATCTCTCAAAATTTAATTGTCCGAAAACACCAATTTAGAGGATAGTAAAATTTTGTAATACAATTCCTCTCTGAGTCACACAACCCTTTTAAGTTGGGACATCGAGCCTACATGGAGGCAAAAACGCATCTTTAATGGAAAAGTTAATAGCTGAACGGCAACGGCGATAGTGGGTGAAGATACCATCATTCACATTTTGTCCCCACAAAGGCATTTTCAAATTCAAAAAAAGTATAAATTATAATAGTGATATGATATTGATCGACTTGTGTGTGTGTGTGGGTACCCCCCTTGTAACTTTCACTTCAAATCAAATGGTTGGAGATAAAGGTGGAAACACTCTAGGCCTCTTGGCTATGAGGTGGATGCCTTTTACCAGTTTAATAATAATATATATGTCCATATCCTATATACATTAATATATGTTCTATAGTATGTCTTTCAAATTTCAATAACCTATTCAAACGTTGCTGTTAATGTGTCTATTTACATATTTCAATTTTTCACTATTTTCACTATTCATCTTTTTGCCGTTAAATTTTTTTAGATCCACAATTAACTTGATAAAAAAACAATTTTGAACCCTATTTAATAAATTATTTATAATTCTCTCATGTTTGGATCCAAATATATTGAGTAACATGCATGAATTGATCAATTCAAGTTTTATTGTCACTATATTTTTTTTTAAAAAAATTTATATGCACTGATTACTTATATTTCTATTGTAGCATGAAAAGAAAGAGTTAAATTTCGTTCTCATAATCAATGATGACAAACCTTTCCAACCAAATAAGAATAATCAAAATCCATATTCTATTATCAAGAGTGGTTGAATAAGAATCATCAAAATCTATATTCTAATATGAATTTGATAAAGGACCACACTAGACATATCAGCACATATTGAAGTTGTATAAAAATCACATTGTCAAAATTTTCAAACTTGTCTATATATGTATTTTAGCATCTTGATTATTTGAGTTAGCTTTTGAGAGTAAAATTCAATCTTATTTAATATGGATTTTTTCCAGTTTAATTTAAATCACAAATTCAAATAAAAATACATCAACATTAAAGTTCTTGAGAAAGTATTTTATCTAATATGAAAAGTTAATTTATCTAGTTTACGGCTTAAAAGATGTTTAATTTACACACAAAAAACCACATTTCATTTTGAAGCTTTTGGGCATGTTTGATGTTTCGAAATTTCAATTCGAATAGACAAAACAGCACATCATTTAAGAAGGAATGGTTTATGTACATGAGATATTACAACAGAAATGAAGTTTGTTATATGGGTTGGTAACAAATTTCCATCATATCTTACAATACAATTACATCGTTCATCACACATTCCAAAATTGCATCAGCAATCTCAACACCAACATCTTTCACCTGTGTCTTGAATTCACTCCATTCATTAATTGAATCCAAGTAATCCAAATTCAACAAGTTGATTATATTTGTCCCATTTCCACTTCGTTGACTCTTCTCCCATATTATCTTCCCCAACTTTTCAGGTCCCATGAATTGCTTGCAATCTTTTCTCATAACACTTGCAGTGAGTTCTCTCACATAATCAAATAACATCCTCTTTGTCTTCTGCAACACCTTTTTAGACTTCATAACATGAGAAACATCATACCCAAAAATCTCTTTAAGTTCCTTCTTAGCACAGTTCTGATCTCTCTTTGTTGTATGAATAAGTGAACTCCATAGAGCAGCTGATAATACAGAATCCTCGGTGATTTTCTTAGGCACTAGCACACCGCAAGCACAAACATCCTTATTCAATGTTTCATGTGTCACACACACTGATACAGAATCAAAAGGAGTTGTCAAAAAAAAAAATTACACACATCCATTTAACAAACTAGCTAATGCTAGATTTAGAGACTAAATCTCAACCCAATACCTTAAGGCAATAGGTTTATGAGTCATTCTTCTTATATATCCAACATTTCCTCAATTCCTAATCAATGTAGGACTAACCACTCATAATTGAATATCAATGATACTAATACTTAAAAATCATTTGAAATTCTAACGATTACAGGCGAATAAACTTTCATCGTCTTTATAACTGAGACAACGATCGAAATCTAGACTAATGTTAGTTTGATAAAAATCAGAAATCGTTGAACCAACATCAATCAAGTCGTCATCTCAATGATAAAGGCAAAAAGAGCCGTTAACTTATACTTCTATAAATATCATTGATCACTGTTAATATTTTAGATGACTTTTAAGCATCAGTCAAGGTGATAATGATAAGGAACAAATAAATTTACCTTCTATGCATCTCTTGCGGTGCTTTCTGTTGTTGGTATTGTGCAGCTGGCTTAATTTGTTCATGAAAGTAACAAAATTAATTAACATGTCTTTCTTTTATATTTAGCTACTCAAATTAAAATAAAATAAAAACTGTAAATCAGAATTCGAGTCCATTTGTTCATAGTCATACCTCTGGATTCTTAAGTTGCTGACACTGGAAGCTTGGCACGTGTCTGAAGAAAACAAGGGATTATTATGTTTATATGATGAAAACGAGGTTCTGTTTTCTTCTTCATCATCAATATCTGAGCATGAATTGAACATGGTTGAGCTGCTAGCAGTTGAGAAACGTTCTGTTTCCAGCACATCTGTTTGATCAACTACATTTTGAACTTCATGAGTGACTGTGACACCAACGTTGGCATGTTTGTTTGTATTTGTAGTGTGAAAACCAAGCTTCTTCTTATGTATAGATGTTAAGACTTTGAAAAATGAAAAGAGAGGTTTTGTGTTTTTGTTAAAGCAAGAAGTTGTAGGTTTTTCGAAACTAATAGTTGAAGTCCATTTTTTGGTGCAGGGTGATCTTTCTAATAAGTAAAGTTCTAAGATGAAAGGTTCTTGTTGGTCTTTTAGAAAATCTGAAAGTTTTTTCTCTGGTTTGGATGTTGGTGAGGCCATAGAAGAGGAAACACTTGAATTGAATTGAATTGAATTGAAATTCGAAAGGGTTTAAAATGAATGTGAGAATATAGAGATGCAGTAGTTAAATGTGGGCGTGATAAGGTGCAGAGCAATAAATTTGGATTGACAGTGTAACTCTGTTATCTGATACTGCAATAACAGAGACATATTAAGGATGCCTATGTTTGGTGAATTATTTCATCCAACTCTTGCTTTCAATTTCTTAAATCCCTTTCCTACTGTTTTACTACAATTTAGATAAATTTTAAATGGTATAAACATTATTATTTATGAAATTAAGGAATATAAGATTAGCTTAATAATCGTAGTTGAGTATTAAAACAAACAAATATTATAAAATAAAACACAATAAAATTGTTGCAACAAAGTGTAAGCAGACAAATTGTCACATTAGTGTAGCTTTTCGCTAATATATTATAAAGTGAGCAATAATTAACAAAATATGTGATGCTTATTCCACCACATAATTAGAGCCCTCAATGTTTTTAATTATTGATTGTTATTGATAGGGGACATAAAGGTATTATCTTTTTAGCTGTTAGAAATGGTGTATACAAAATTGATTTTGAAGATTATCGAATATAATTCATTTTAACTATAAAATAATTCTAATTTGAAGTTCAAATTATAAATTTTTATTTTTAGAATTGATTTTTAATTTTAGATTTATAATTCAGTTGTATTTTATACGAATATATTAAAACATAAATTAATTTAATTATTCTCGACTTCTTTCTAATCAAAATCGATTTTACAAATTAATCAATCCTTTTAAAATTAATATTTATCTTCGTATAACTAAACAAACTATAAAAGTATTATTACTTTATAAAGGGCAAAGTTACAAAAGGTCTAATCTAAGCATAATTGGGGAGAGATATATTGTTGTTAATATAATTTGTTAAATTAAATGTAGAGGTGGGTCATAAAACGATGACATGGACAACAATTAGAATGACGATTCAGTTAAACAATTTTTGAATATAGTTTATTTAATTTATTTAAATAATTTTATGTAGGAGTAAATTTTATATTCTAAAAAAGAACAGATGGAGTTTTGATTCAATTTGAAATTAAACAGTGCAATGATTGAAGTGAGTGCAATTACAAAGGGTCTGTAATCCATGAGTATTTTCAAAACACATTACAACCTTTAATTTTGTAATGCTTGCATGCTGTCTATACATAGCTTGCAATTTTGCTGCATCACCGACATGGACATTGTTACACTTAAATGCGATGCATTGCGGGTATTAAGCACCTATCAAACAAATAAATAAATGCAGGTATTAAGCCCTAAATGCTTTTACATTTTTAATTCTAAACTTGCCATATTCAAACAATACACGAGACTTACAGCTAAGAATAAGCCCACAAAAATTGCTATTTCAATTTAGTAAATTCAATTCAAGTATATATATATATATACACACACACGTAAACTCAATTCACGTAACAATATAAATATTTTGAAATTTTAATTTAGTAGAAGCCTACAGAAGTAGGTTCAATGTAAATATTTATGTAAACTTATCAACTTAAATAAATTCAATTTTATGTTCGTAAAGTTAAGGTTACTAGTATTTACACAAATTTGAGCTACTTAGAAGACAAACTCAATTCAAGTTACATGGTTCAAACCCAATTCAAATATATTTAGCAAACTAAGTTCAAGAATATTTATGCAAATTTTGTTTAAAGTATGTAGAATTTAAAAATTTAAGACATAACTTTCATCTCAAATTATTTTTTGGCCTGACATATTTTTATTTTCTAACTTTCTTTTACAATTTAAAATATTCTCAGATTTTGTTTGAACCAACCACTATTAGACTTGAAAATCAATGACTGATTTTTGCATTTTTAAGAGACTCGTTAATATCTTGGAAGTAAAAAAAAAAACCCATAATTTCGAAATCTTCTTCCGAATTAACATATTGGTCAATAACGTCAAATGTGTTCAAATTACAATGGTTAATATATCTTATGTATGATTTGCAAGTCCCGTTTATTAGACCAATTATTCTTCATTGCGATAGCCAATCATCAACTCAGCATATTGCAACAAATTCACTTTTTGATGACTGTTATATTGTGCGAGAGAAGTTAAAGCACCATCTCTTCCACCTTCTTCTTGTATCTTAATCCAACCAGTTAACAAACTTAATAACTAAGGCTTTGGACCCTAGAACATTCCATTCTTTTCTCTCCAAAGGTTGGCCTCATTGACATATATAGTCAAACTTGAGGGGGATTTAGCATTTTGGTCTATTAGTTCTATATAACACATAATCCATATAATTAGTTTAATTAGATTGTAGTTAGTTAGTTATGACTTAATGATAATTAAGTTGAGTCTAGATTGTTATCACACTTATCATTATAGCTTACATCTTTGGCTGTATATTATTTGTAATATTTTTTTCTCTTTCTTTAGTTTAATTAATACATAGTGTTGAAGTATTTGAATTTCTCCAAGAAAGAGAAAAAAAAGAAGAAACAATATACTGGTAGTATACATTTTTCTTAACCTTGTTTGGTCCACATATATATATATATATATATATATATATATATATATATATAGCATATTTACATTACATTGAACATGATCCTAAGACCACACCAACAATATATAATATTCCATAAAGATTACATTTGACCCTAAACACTTCACAGATCAACATTGTTCACAAGCTTCCTCAGCTTCACCACTATCTAATAATTAATATACAAATTTAAAAAAGCTAAAAGTAAAAAACTACAAAATGATAAAAAAAAAGTAAACCCTAAAAAATTCCTATATTGTACTTCCAACAACGTGGGGCTTCTTATCTAAGGCACTACAATGGATGAAAAAAGCATGTTCTCTTCTCCTCCTAGTAAATATTATAAAATGTAAATAAGAAAAAGTAACAAATAGGTAGCTTCTAGCTAGCACTACTAGCTCTTCCCCACCTCGATGCACCAATCAGCCATTTCCTCAATGCTTCACTTGAAGGAGAATATAATTAGCGCAAATGATTTCATAACATGAAGGAGATTGTAATTAGTGTGCGTTTGGATTAACGGTTGATCATCTTATGCCATAAATTTTAGAAATATTTAAGATTAATATAATGTGACACAGATGATCTTTTAAATATATAATCGGAGGCTTGATCTTTGATCAATGTGTATAGAAAAATATATTTTAGAGAAGTCAATCAACCTTCAAATATATTTCAATTATATTTGGAGATTAGTATCTACGGTCATGGGCAAGATTATGGCTTGATTTACTTAAAAAAAAAAAGATAAAGTGTGGATGATAATATATATATTATTTATATATGGTATGAAAGTTTCGTAATTAATTGCTTTGTTAAATATATAGTAATTGATGTAAGATATTGGTGATCATGGTGAAGGCATGTCGATGGTGTTGCTTAAAATAGCACATAGATCTGAAAGTGTGGCCAAAAGAGCAACAGATTCGGATATTAACCGATCATTTTGTAGGGAAAGTAGAAGATGTTGATACATGGTAAAGGCTAATTGGTTTTTCAGTTCTCCATTTTCCATCCTCAACCGGTTTAATCGGTTCGTCATGTTCTCTAAATGCTTCTTCTTTTTGCAACGGGACCGTCGAGCCGATTCCCGGTTTGACTGCATGCGCCTCAGCTTTTTTTCTTCTGCAGAGTAAACCTCCCGGTTTGAGCCCTGTGAACCGGAGCTAGGACTAGCCGGGTCTCCCGATTGGTTAATGAGTGAAAAAAGGTATTGTATTTCACTTTCGGACAACATTGTTTCGAAAACTGAAGAGTACGGTAAATGAACCGCTTCTTCGGTTTGGAATAGCATGGCTCGGCTCAATTAAAACGGCAATGAAAGAGAAAAACCCTTAATTTCCAAAGAATGAACCGGAGAGAGGAAGGAAGGGGAAAAGGGAGGAAATGAATGTGAGGGAGGGAGTATTTGAAGGGAGAAAAAGGAAACATGTGGGGTCCACTAGAGCAAAAGATTTTGAAAAACAAATACTAGCACACTTTCTCTAAAGAATAATAATTTTATAAATTTCTTTTTATTAACTATTAATAATAAATAATTCAATATTTAATTTTATTATAATTTTTATCTTTCTATTTTTATTAATCTATAAAATTATATTTTTATTTTAAAAATTGATAGTTTTAATTTTTATTTCGTATTTTTGTACTAAAAAATTAAGAATTTAATGTATTTTAAATGGTAATATATAATTTTATAGATAAATAATGTTTAAAATTAAAAATTAAATTTTTTAAGATTTAATTGTAATTATTAAAGTGTTAACGATGCTATTATATCATATAACACATTAGATAAAGTATATTATATTAATATTTTTTAGTTAAAAAATTAATATAAAAAACTAAAATTACTATATTTTCAAATATAATAATTAATATTATAAATTGATAAAAAAAATAGATGATTAAATAAATAATTTGAAAATTATAAGCAGATATTAAATTGAGGCTAATATTAGAATAAATTAATAATGTCGCATTGACTAAGTAAATTGACACTTATTTTAGAACAAAAATTATTCTCAAACCGACAATTATTAAGAACAGGGGAGTAATATCAAAAGTAGGCTCTAGTCTTCAGATGTATCTGTGGGTGTCTTTTGAATTCAACTTGAAATTAAAACTTTAAGAATGGAGATTACTCCACTTTATGTATGCAAACTTTTTATGTCGGTTATAGGACTGTGGTGGGGAATTTAGGATAGGGGTATCAGCTTTTTGTTTTGGTATGGGAAGATTAGTTTTAGCTTAATGACGAAGGATCAAACAAAAACTCATAAACAACAAATTGGATTTA
Source organism: Cicer judaicum (assembly GCA_037974835.1). Taxonomy (NCBI): domain Eukaryota; kingdom Viridiplantae; phylum Streptophyta; class Magnoliopsida; order Fabales; family Fabaceae; genus Cicer; species Cicer judaicum. Next base: position 6,531,755 of record JBBPBS010000276.1, read on the forward strand.
GAAAGTTGCCGAAACTATACAATAGTGAAAGGCATTTTGGGAACACGCATTTGAGGTGAAAAGGTCAGTGAAAGTTACTTCCAACGAACATTAGGCATATATATCAAGAAATTTTTTGGAATGAAGAAAGTAGTTAGATGAAGGAAAAACAATTAATTTCTCTGATTTAAATTGAGTAATATATAAAGACATAATTTCTATTAGTAGTACTCAAATTTAAGTCATTTAATAAATAAATTAAATTAAAAATAAATAAGGAAAAAAAGATTAAGACACTATTAAAGTTGTATTTGTGACTAATTCAAAGATTTATTTTCTCCCTTTCTCACTGTCATAGGCATCCACACGTTAGTTACAAAGTTACAACCCGCTTTCAATCATTTTGTACGTAAGCTTAATTACACAAAAAATAGAATCAGAATCAAAGTTTTTGGGGTTAACTACGGGACTCACACATACACATTCAGCTTACACTATTTAAAAGTGAACATAAAAGCAATTTATATGGTTACATGACACACACGTGTCAGCTTACGTTATACTCCATTATCTTATAAAAAAAAATGTAATAATTAAAACAGAGAAATTATTTTATTTACATTATTCATTTTATGTATTGATGATTTTTTTTTATCATTCTCGGTATAAAATATAATAATATTTTAAAAACTATGAATATAATAATTAATAAAGAGTAGTATGAAAAAATAGTTAAAATTATATTGTTTATTTGTTAACAATATTATTTTTTTGAGATTTTTTGTATATTAAAATAACACTTTATTGTGAGACGGAAAAATTGAATACTATAGCATGTTTACCATTAAAATAAAATACATAGTATATATGAAACCTGATTTTATTTAAAGAGTATATAAGCAAATGGGTATTTTTTTATGAAAGGGCGATGTTTGCGATGGTAATTTGGAGTTTTTTTTGTTTTATGGAATAATTTTTTTTTTTGATGAAAATAAAACAATAATAAGACATTCTCTATCTATATTATAAAATTAAAAAGAAAACAAAAAATGCTAAATATTTCAGAAAAATCAATAAAAAATTATATAACAAAAAACTTAATCCTATCAATCAAATTAATTTTTTTTTTCATATATGGTCAACAATCAAGAGTAATGCAAAATCTACAATCTTTAATATTATACATCTTCGGAAAAAATATTTGATGTTGTTCACTCATATTAACTATAAGTGATATTTGATATGATCAATTCAACCATCTGGTGAGAATACATGTGTATGGATGAAGGAAAGTTGAAATTGGTGATAATCTCCGTAAGCTACTAACTCAAAATATAATTCCGGGCAAATGAGTCTTTCTCGGTCATTTCAACAAATACATAAAGTGCAAATTTAATATAATTGAAAAATACCGCAATGAGAAACAAAAATATTGCACTAAACCGACGAATACAATAACATCATACTCAAACATCACAAAACAAACCAAAGAAAAAAATATAAAAACCACTTATTTTAGTAAAAGAAAAAAAAAACGAATTAGAGAAATGGTTTAACACCAAAAATGATCTTAAAGTATCCGTCCTTCCGGTATAAAGAAGAAAATAGGCTAAGAAAAATAGAAAAAGGGTGTTGCTTTTATTAGGATCGGTGGTCCTCTTGACTTTTGTATTTGGTGTTGCATATTGATTCTTGGGGTATTTAGAAGAAGCATAACTCAAAATTTTGGAATGACATAATTGAAAAAAGTTAATGGTGTCTTGCATTGAACACGTGATTTATTTTTGGCAGAAAATTCATATTTTTTCTTAACTCAAATTAGGTTTCTTTTTATATTCATTATCAAAATCTCTTTCGATATTCATTATATGTTGATGCCCCCTCTTTGTGACGGGTTAAGATCTTTTCCATTTTTTCAAAGTAACGGAGATAACAATTACTATAATTTTTTAGTATAAAAATAAAATAAAGGCACACATTCCCATAAACAGTAACATTAATATATTAAAACTGTATAGTAATAGAAGAAATTGAGAGGGTGAAAAATAGAGAGGATCTTAGCCCTTTCATGGCTAGTTCAAATGCAAAGTTGATGTTGCTTTCGGTCCCTATAACGTTATACTATTAATCTGAGTATTAACGTTATACTATTGGCTTATTTATGCTTTCGGTCCCTATAATTATGTATCATTTTGAATTTGGTCATGCAAATTTAATTTCTATTTGATCATCTAATTTCAAATCACTTTTAATTTAATCATTTATGGCATTTTAATAATAATAATTGAAAAGTTGATTAATTAAACTAATTAGGATTAATTAGGAGATTAATGTTAGAATGTGATGAGTGAGTATTAGTAGCGTCGATGATTGAATGTTAGCTTTTTTGTCTACGGGCAAGAGAGACTAAATTAAAAGTGATTTAAAATTACGTAGACCAAAAAATAAAAAAATTATAAGAATTAAATTAAAAATACCTTTAATTATCTAAACCAAACGCATAAATAAATTTATATTATTTTACTCATGTTACATGTATAATAAGTAAAATTATTTAGTTGAATGTAAATATTTTAAATCTTGTGAATATTTTAAATGTATAATTGTTGGGTATTTAATTATGAGTAGTTAGTGTCAATTGATCAGGAATGTAGGTTGTATTGGATATATAAGGAGAATGAAGATACACCTAATGCCTTAAAGTTTTGGATTGAGATATGGTGTCTAAGTCTATTGTGAATCCTTGTTTAGCTCATTCCGAATGTTGGCTCCTTCAGACTCTCCAACAAGTGATATTAGAGCCTATTTCAGTGAGATTCTTGGGTATTCAATTGTGAAGGTGTGTCTGGAGAAGGCATCAGGGATTTTCTGTTCAAAAGATCAAGGCAATAAGACTTGCTAAAAATCACGAATACTGGACAGACGCTAAAATTGGTAATGTTCATTATGTACTTGTCTGTTCATAAGTTGTAATATGAGTTTGTTTTTATATCCAAGCAAGTTGGTTTTTATTTTATTCAGTGGGTGATTCACAAATCTTATTGCTACAAGTTCTTTTATATCATTATTTAGATCAGTTTTGGAATCACTGTATGAACTATGAATTACGGGAGCTGCTGTTCGAAAATATTGAGGTTTTGTTTCGGATGTGATGGCTATTTCTCCCAAATGGTTTTAATGTTTAGTAGCAGGCTGATATTCTTCTTTTCATTAGTTATCCAATTAAAGGACCAATACAAATTTGAACATGATAAAATAAGTGGAGATAAGCTTATCATAGTGCTTCATTTTCAATGGATTGAGCACCCTATTCACACCACGTCTAACACAACTTACACTAAAATTAGAAGAAAAATAAAAAGAAATAATGTCAAGACAGTCTCAAATTAATAATTATCATCCCAAAATTCGAAGCATCGAGTTTAAAACACTAAGTACAATCGTTTGAGAATCATTTTCAAAATAGACATTAGAATAACCTGATTTAATAGCATAATGAAAGGTCTTTTATAAGAAAAATCGGCGTCCACATTACATATAAAATTTTCAATACGTGGCGGCACCCAGGTTGATGGAGGAGGGTGAGTAGGGCCCATACCTGGAACGAAAAATCTGCCTTCACATGTTGCTAATAAAAAATGTGATGGTAAGCACTTTTAAGCACTAATTGAGTAGCAATGATCTCATCATTCCAAAACTTCTGATTTGGCATTGGCCAGAGGAACATAATTAAATATTTAGTAAACCAAAAGAACCAACAAGAAAAAAATTATTTATAATAAAGAATATTTGATCGATCCAATTCTGTTAACTATGTATGAAAGACTAGTTGGCTATAATTTTTAATTGTTACCACTTACTATTCTTTTCTTTCTTGACCTTTAATACATCTATTTGTCTTGATTTACTTTTGTCAATAAAGAATATATAATAAGTTTTCCTACCAGTTTTACCAAATCGATCCTATACTAACGACAAAGACTCTCACGTAATTGCTATTTCTGATAAGTGATCTTCAATTTTACGAATATTCTCAGGTAGTTTTCTTAGTTGAGCATTCTTTTGGGGTTGTTTTATTTTGGTTGTCAGTTGGAACTCTTTTGGACTGCCAGTACAAATATTATTAAAGGGGGATGTGGGTGGAGGATAACATGCAATCACTTCTATTACCATTTTAGCTAACCTTGATTAATTTAATAAAGAAAAAAGATTATTAAGCAATCGCTTCTTTTAGTGTGCTAATAAAGTAGTTAAGTTGCATGTGCTGCAAAAAAGAGAAAAAAAAGTTAATGGAAAGAATAGTACAATTTAGGTTGCTTCTCCTTTATCTATGTTATTGTGTGCACTACTATTTATACTTGTGCAGTCCTAACTTTGAACCTGTGATAACATATCAAGTTTCAACTACTCATGATATGCACTTTAACCAGTTAATTAGTTTTTGCTTCTTTATACAAGAGGGAGCACATGGATTCTTTTGTAGTCAAGAAGTCCACACATTCGGATACATAAGTAGTCAACTGATTTTGATCAAAAGGTCCAAAAAATACCAATTATAATTTAATAATTTAAAATAGCCGAGTTTAAATTTAGATGTCTCGAATGCATGAATGCAGAGACTCGAGACTCGAGCCAGATCCGAAAAGGATACCATGATGAGGATCATCGCTCATATATAAGTATCATCATATAATTTATATTTTAACCCTTTCTTTGCAAATGATTACAATTTAAACAAACTAGAAGACAGCCTATTATGAAACCAGTTAAAAAAAAATAACAATTAATTTAACATTTCAAGCAGGCAGCAGATGCAACGAATTTTCCACGGCACTTTTTACCCTACCACCAAATATGCACACTCCTAAACATGCACGTTCAGCATGCAACGGAAAGAGCTTTCAGAACAGAAATGAATTTCATAACTCATCATCGCCGATTCTATTTTCGTTGCGCCCAGAAATACATGAGATGGTCACATGTTCACTGGAGGAGCACCCTGAATAAGACAATCAAATGATAATTATCAGTGTTTTACAAAGCTATTTAGAAATGGGGAAAAAAAACTTGTCTCTTGAAAGCTATTTCAGCTAGGTAAACTATTTAATGAGAATTCTGTATGTTAAGTGTTGGTAACTTGAATTCCTGAAACATGCAGAATGTGAAGACCAGATGCAAAGAAACATTTACTTAATAGCAATGATAATAGGTCATTTCATTTAACAATAACTTGTCAATGCAAGACTCACCTTAAACAGAAGATCGTATGCTATATATTCCCAGGGCAACGATATGGACATTAAACTGCATTTCAACGGTATCATTTCATCAAAGTTTGAGCTAGAGGCAGAGGCAGCAGCATAAGCATGCCTTGCTGCTACTGATGCAACCGATGCAGCTCTGCGGACAATTACACCAATCCCAAACCCTTTCTTCGATATAACTGGAGAAGGTGGGCCTGAATCCTGCTGACTTTGATCTGACATTGCAACAGACAGATTCCATTTCATCCATCTCTCAATATATACCTTTTAAATAATATAAAATTAGAGCTTTACTACACACACAAGCTTCACAACATATTTTGTGAAGTAGTCAGACAAGAAACATTATTGCCAGTGAGGCTTTGATCTATCTATCAACTATTCAAAAAGTACTTGCTATCCTGATAGAATAAAATTTAATAAGCAATCATGTAACGTTAAACTAAACGGTAATGTGAAAAGGGTCTCGCGCGGTGAATGTTAACTATTCGTACTTTATCACCTATGCAAAAGTTAACTACCTGCAACACCAGAAACAGCTACTTCAACTTCCCCTCGGCCTCCAGGACCTTTCATGTAAATTCTATCAGTTTTGCCAGGATAATGGCCTCCAGATAAAAGGCTCCCAAATCGAGATTTTCCAGCTGCAGTGCATAAATGATTAGTGGGACAACAGATATATGGTTCTTGGTCCCATTAACTACGAAAAATATAATAAACTTGGAAGTTTCATTGTCTAATTTGTAAAGGCAATAAAGTGTTGTGGTAATTTAAGTGAAAAGTCTCTTCTAATAGAAGTAAAAAACACATGCTTACTAAAGATTAACCTACAGAATCAAACTGCTCTGTGCATGAAATTTTTAATACTTATGACAGAGTACTGTGGTTTTACTGGCAAGGATGAATAAAATTTATCATAGTTTGAGTTGTGAAAGTTTGACAGGTTCCACATAAATGATATATCGAACAAAGATGAGGGGCACATTTATATCCACATATCTTTGTGAAATATTCTGGTGACACAGTACGTTAACCGTGCAAAAATATGTTCCAAGTCATTCATTCTGTAGATAAGACATTCAAAAATATTGCAAAAATATAAACAAAACAAATATCTAAAAAGAGAGCATAGTAGGAAAATAACCATCATATGCATCTCTAACCATCTGATAGCTGACAAATCCTGAGAAAAGGGTAAGCTGCAAAACAGATAAACCAGAGAATCAGAATGTCTAAAAATCAGGTACTTAAGAACATAGAAGCGGTATATACACTTATACAACGTATATAGAGTAGAATATAATTAAACAGGAAAATGAGGTTTGGAGAACAATTAATCGATTAAATAATCTCCAGAGTAGAAAATATTAATCATAATTTCAAAAAACTTAAAAGAAAATGAGTTTCAGTACAGTTACTAAGAATTATCAAACCTTAGTATCTTTTTTCTTAGTAGAATTAGTACCAAAACAAAGTTCTGGGGAGGAGTTATCACTAGTACTGCAATTGTCTGACACCTCTTCAATAGGAAATGCTGCCCCATCATGTGCATTAAGAACTACACAATAGCAATGATCTTTTTCAGTCAAAACCTGTAGGGAAATGGAATTACAAAAGGCTTATTTTATGAAGTGAGTAGAGCCAGAATTCAAAAAATATATTTAATGGTATGTGTGTTCCAAAATAAGAGACAGGATTCGCAAAAAATGATAAAGAAGCAAGCATTCTGAGAGAAAATAAATACAACATCACAATGTGATTGAGACTTCAGCATCTATCTGAAACAGAATTTTCAGCTTTTAACAGCACACTGTAAGCAGTAGCAATTAACAAGAGCAGCTAATGATCTGCACTGAACTTTTTTAACAGTACATATTCTTCAATGGAAGTTACACTACAAGTAAATAAAGAAGTGAGGCTTTTCAAGGTAACATAGTTAAACATGAAATCAGCAAAGGTAAAGCATAGTGATTTTGAAGTGCTATTCCTGTCTTAGTTAATTCAAAAATGTGATTCCCAAAGGATATCGGATGCTTAAATATTCCATACAGAAAATGTGATTCAAAATCTAAAATAACTTGCTAAAATGGTATATTACCACAGCATCAAAAGTGGAGTCAAAATCATCAATTGCAAAGCATATATCCGGATACGCAGGTGTTGTTTCCACTTCCTGTAGACATGTCAATGAAGGTGTTACTGTCAATAAAATGATAATAATGCATACGAAATACAGTATTCTTTCTATATCCCTGATGATATATAACAAAGATACTTGCCTTTTTAGAGTCCAATTGAAAGTTTACACGACTTGGAGATGCATAAACAGTCTTCACAACCTGAGAAAGTGCAATGGGCCGTGTTTGCAACATCAAAATTTATTTAATACATACATATGTATTTACATTTAGAGTTTTAGAAATCTTGAATAATACGCAACACAAAATTGTGAAGTCTATATAACAGGGAAACAACCACGTTAGCTTAAAGTTTTTTTTAAAAGGGGGGTCCCTTTTAAAAGGGACCCTACAGTCCAAAATCATAAGAACAAAGCCTTATTTTCAAATTCACCAACACCAAAACTGGGTTGATCAAGCAGAACACAATCAGCGACACACACATTCTCAAATCCATAACTATTTCAAAGAGATTAAAATATTCTGTAAAAATATTGTATGAGGTAAAGTCCATAATGACTTAGCATAGAAGGGAATAACTATGAAGGAGCTAAGTTTGGGTCACCGTTTTTAATAATTGAGAAAGATTGAGAGTTATAATTCCTTGCAGAAATCTAGACATCACTCCTAGCAAAAGAGAAAGCATCATACTTTCAAAATCTAAAGTATAAGGTTTCACATGTTAGCAGAAAAGCCTAATCTAGAGCTCTCTCACGTAAAGCAAAAAGACATATCTCAAGTTTATTTTACGCCTCACTCACTCTTGGGCTAGCCCATGGAAGAGAAAGCATCATACTTTCAAAAAAGTTAAAGGTAATAAAATTGAAATTTGTCATTAACATAAAAGTGGCACAAACGGGAAATGTTAATAGGTACCAACAAAAAAATTAATGGACCTTGATGCGGCAATCACTTGCTATGAATAAAAATAATACAAACAGCCCAAGACAAAAATAAAAGTCAGAATAAACCCTAACAAGACATGCATTGAAGAAACTAAGGCCTAAAGCCTGCTGACTGCCAAAGCATTGGTTTGAACAGTTTCTGCAAGAATGAATTTAACTCCCAAAGAAGGACATGCTTCACCATCACCTTGCCAAAGGGTTTCGGGTTGATAAATCTACCCTTTTTTGTCCTTAGGTTGGTATTTATCATAACATTCAAAGATTTATTTTTCTTGAAGATATTCACAAACACATAATGGTGGGAATAATATAAAAGGAATTATTTTTGTCTTTTACAAACAATTACAACCAAAGGAAATAAAGATAATTCAACTGGTGGACAAAGATTCAATAAACTACATTTACCTTATATATAGGGGATAAAGATGTATCTTTCCCAGTTTGATGATTCTGAAGAACCTGGTGACTAGATAAATATATAATTTGAATCAAATTACCTAGATAATAATCCAAAAATTTAAAAGCTTTACGTGGCTCATAAAAACCAGTTCATGGCTTTTTATGTAAAGCATAAAAGATTTTCCTTCTTCCAAGTTGCTGAATCTTTCAATTAGAATTTAAAAAGTTGCTCTAATTATGATCAACAGGAAACAATCAAAGTCATCCAGCCAATTTTAGAATGAAAAGCTGATGAAACTGCAATGAACACTGGCAGTCATTGTATAGGAAATCTTGCGGAACAGAAATGGTCATACACTGATTAAATTATACAGTTAATCTATCCTCATAGCATTTTGAGAAAACAAATTAGTCAAAGATTCATTATCAATAAACTGTGCATCAATTAAGTGAAGCATGCATTTTACCACGATACTAATGAAATAAATTTGAAGGTAATCTAAATGCTTGTAGCCACCTAACAGATTAGGCATTAGGCAAGGTGAAACACAACAGTGGACACGTAATTAAGGAAGAAACATCATTACCTGCAAATTGCAACAGTTACACTGAAAGACGTATGAGCAATTAAATTCAAGTAAAATGAACGCCTCCAATCAACGTCTATAGAAGTCTCGTCAACTAAGTTGTTCAACTGGTGGAGAAAATTAAAAAACAAAATTATTTGGCATCATATTATGTGTGATATCATCACACATAATTAGTAAACATCTTAACGTTATCAATATTTATAACAATCCAACTCAAGCTATATCAACGCAAGCTAATATGAAGCCGCAGTAAGGTATGAGCACATTCTCAAGCAAATCAAACAATATCTAACTGACCTTAAAATTCAATCACAGAGGTCCCAAAAAAAAACTATATTTGTATGGCAAATGCTAACAAGTGCTCCAAGGGCATTTGTTAAGAAAACTAAAATAGAAAGATTCAAATAGAAATGCATTGGAAGTTAGGTTCTTTACTCTTTAAAAGTGTGAAATTGGTTGTTTTCAATATAAACCTTCCAATTTTGACTTTTTAGCAAGACCTTATTTGTATTAAGCAATCTTGACCGTGCTAAACAAATGAGTTTCCACATATTTCATTCATACTCAAACACAAAGACCAGTACTAACGATTTTCACATTCAATTGTATGAACAGGAGATGATGATGATGAAACAGTAACCAACATTATGTTTTCTAACATATTTTGCACTCTCTACAGATGTAAATCATTCAGACAGAAAGACGGGTAATATTAAAAATACTAGTATCATCATACCATATGAATAAAAGACACATGCAGGCAACAACAGTAGCTTAGCATGCACTTTAAAGAATATTGACAATCATAAAAAAAAAATAACAATAATCATTCGATACTAATTGAATTTCAAAAGTATCATACTCTAGATGAAATATAAGCAAAAACGATAAGTACAAAGTTTGTGCATCTGATCCTAATTTAAGACTAGATATATCAACTTTATAGTTACTCTTTTTGTTTATATTTCATTATGGAGGGAGTGTATATATATATTGAATTTACCTCGGGTGCCCACCTGCGTACAAAATAAGGATCAACACTCTCTGAATCATTATTTGAACCAGAACTTCGAGAAACCTGAGAGGAAAAAACTTCTAAAAAGATCAACAATAATGCTTCTTAAACAAGAGAATATAAAAACAACAAATCAAGTAAAAAATAATTGGAGATTAAAGAAGGAGATACCAATTTTCTAACAAAGAAAACGAGATCATCATCTTGGCGTCCCCTTGATTCTTTACCACGAACAAAATACAAATCAAAGACATCATGCCAAAATTTCATATCCATTTCAACATCGGAAGAATCTTGTTCTTCAACAACGGTTTTCCCTATTAAGTTAGAGTGCTTCTTCACCATACTCAATAATTCATATCTAAAAATAAAAAATAAAAAAATGAATGTTCCAAAGTCGAATTAGTTAATTATTAATAATAAAAATGAAATGAATCAAAATAAGAAGACGAGTGTGATTGTGAATGTACCTTGAGGGGGTTTCGCCACCATCGCCGAGCATTTTTTTTCTTCTAAAATTGTTATTTGGTTCGTACAATTACAGTTTAAGTTGTACGGATCGAGAAGAACTAATTGAGTATATTGCCAAAATTCATAGCGATTGAAGAGATGGAGTTAACTGTTCGGTGCCTTGAAACGTGAGACAAAAAACTTCGTTTACTATACGTGATTATAAATTTTATCGGAACCATTCTCTCATCAAAGTCGTTGTAGTATAGTGGTAAGTATTCCCGCCTGTCACGCGGGTGACCCGGGTTCGATCCCCGGCAACGGCGTTTTGTGTTTTTTCTTTCTGTGAATTAGTTTTTTGTTTCTTTTCGTTTTGCGTTGAACCCATATAAAAAGGGCCGAAAATGGCCCAAAATAATGTAATCAACCCTTTCTAGATGTGAGAGGCTGTGACTGTGATATTTAGCTTATAATATGTTATTTGTTTTAGTATAAATATTGGTGATAAAAGTTTCATCAGCATATCATATTGAAATTGTATTTATTATATCATGTCAAATTATATATTTTTTTCACAAAAGTAATTCAAATCGAACACTACGTTAATTTAATCTTTCAACCACATAATTTTTACCTCAAAATCTTGTAAAAAAATAAAATTGCCTCAAAATCAATTCTTCGCAAACACTCTTAACTTAAAGTATCTTACATTTTAGTATAAAGTAAAAAAAAAATTATAGTTTATTAAATATTTATAAAATGATACGGGATTGTTTCTCTCTAACGACACTTGCAATTGTCGAACTTGTAATACGTCATATTTAATACACATTTTTTTTATCATTACACCAAACTTTAAAATTTGATACTATAATTTATGAATTTAAGACAAATATATCAAAGTAATGAGATTCATTTTAGAAAATCATATCTTCCCAAATATGTTTTTTGCACACCCTGATTATTTTCTTAAGAGCTACTTAAGACCCGGTTATTTAAGCATATTATATTGGTAGTTTAACTTATAATAATTTTATATTTATATATAATTTTAAATGTAGTCAGATAAAATTCAATTAACATAAAATGACACACAAAATGTTTTTGCAAAATAGTCATTAATGTTTTTGTTATTATTAATAATATTCTCCCCTAATTAATAAAAACTATAAAATTATATTGTAGATAATGTGAAGATGAACCCAGTTGTGATAAACATTATATTACCAAATAATTAAATTCAAATATAACAAATAAAATACTTTTAAGACCTATGTAAAAGTCAATTTGCCAACAATAAGAATATATGCAAGCCAATATAAATTTTTTCTAAATTTATGTTTGCATGATTATCATGATTTTCTATTACAAGTGCATGAATATGATTATCATGATGATATATCATGAGATCCGATAGTTCGATTTTGTACTCAAATATAATTAAACAAGTTTGCCATGTGATTTTAAAATTATAATAACTTGTTTAATGATTTGAATAATACAATATGTACAAATCATCTAAATAAGTGTTATCACATGCCTTTCTGCCTCATTAATAATATTAACACATCGGCATATAAAGTCCAAAATCTTGATGTTTAGATATTGGTGACTAATATTTGGATTTATAAATGAGGATCTAAAATCGTGATTAAGTGAAAATAGAAGAACTAAATTGGTATTTTAATCTTACATTAAATGTTTTCTTTTATAAAATGAGGGAAAAGCTGTTTGAGGAAATGTTATAAGGTGTGGATGAAATAAACCAATTCAAATTAAAGGACATTTCCATTTTTGTGTTTGGAATTATATAAAGTTAAAATTTAAATCTATTTGTCCTTAATATTTAGCTCACAATTGTAAATATCATTATTAAGTTGAACATTATCATCTAGATTAAGATAAAGAAAAAAAATTAATTTAAAAAAAATTAATTTTATCGTTAAAATTATAGAATCGTCAATTATTGATATTTTAAAATGAATGGTGAAATTATAAAATTATAATTAAATTTGTTGCTATTTCTAAGGAGTGGAATTATGCCAAGGCTCCATTTGATTATATGTGGAGATAGATGAATAAAATTGATTAATATTTTATAAATTTATGAATTATTTTGAAATATCAATAATGTGAAAGATTATGTTGATGCATCTTTGTAATTTATATTATCAAATTTAAATATTTATTGGAATTCTACACGTCACATATTGTTCGGTTCCATTAAAATCTCCGTATCTATCGAAAATGAGAGATAAATAAAATAAAAAAGATCAATGAAATTTAAGGGGGAAAGATTTAGTAAAAATGTATAGAAAAAAATTGAGAGCATCAATTCCATCTGCATCCTATGTTGGGTTTCAAAGGTGAAGGAGAGTTAGTTAGAGGATATCATTATTCAATCTGTATCTTTTATGAATATAAAAATTATTCTCAATTCAAATATTTTATCTCCTTTCCAAGATTATAACAGAACTATGTTTACTTTAGATACACTTCTTCAATGAGTCCCTCCCTATGCACGTTGGCCTAGCTTTTCAGAAGCTACAAACAGTACTAGTATCTTCAAATTTGTCCCAACAAAATCTTTCAAGCGCATTGGATTCCTTGGTTAAGAGACCAATTTTCCATGTTATACAAAAAAAAAAAAGAGAGACAAATTTTCTGAAAAGTTAAAGAAACTTTGTCCACCGAAACGAAGCAATGATCATGACCCAAACGACAACATGATTTAAGATTATATAATTGAGAGAAAATGTGTGTTTATTTAGTCCCCACTCCCCAGAACGTGCTCAATCAGCAAAGAAACTTGCTGCGTATTGATTTAAAATCAATTTGATATAAAAAAAGCTAACAAATATGATATCGGTGGGGATCCTATTAATCATTCTCCCAACCCATCTCATACTGCCCCACCCATCCATCCCTCTAATTTCTCCATTTACCATTTTCATACATAAAGAAAATTTCAAAATTCATACAATGGATATCGAATAGTTTAAATTTTAAATTTTATTGAAATAAAAAAAAAAAAAAACCCTTCGTATTTTGTTAAATATTCAATCTTGATTAAACAATTACCGATACAACAACTACGTGAGTTTGCAGATAAATCTATTTCAGCCAAAGTATCACTATTAATCATTAACTAACACACATTACCCAATGACTTGTTAATCAAATGACTTAACTTATGATCCAATTGCCTATATTAAAGTAAAATTAGAGACAAAAATTTAGTAACAGAAAAAGAAAAAAAATCAAATTAGCTTCTAATTTGTACCTCACTAAATTTAGTAAGGAATTTTTTTTAATGAAAAAGGATTTCACATTTTTCTTTTAATATTTGTTTTCGCTAATTTAAATTTTTTTGTAGTAAAAATTTGAAAATGAATATTCAGTACATTCCGAATCCATAATTCATAACTAGATACAAATATGGGATTTGATGTGTAACTTTATCACACTCTAGCTCATAAAATTGATGCTATTGATCTCTGGTTGTGATCCATTGATAACTATAATCATCATATAATAAAACAAATTACACATGAACCATTCTTCATATTTATTTATCTCTGTATATATATATATATGAAAGGAAGAAGATTACAGCTTCTGAATTAATTGATGAACACTCATTTTTGATCTCCAAAATTAACATAAGCTTTGAATTAAGCACAATTCTAAAAAAGTCTCATTATATAGTATATCACTTACCATTTTTCTTTCCTTTACCGTTTCTTCTTCTGCTGGTGGTTGCAGTAACGGAATCGACACCATCGTGGCGGAGATTACCATCGTTGAACATCAACGGATTAGCATCGTCTCCGTCTTCTTCTTCAGTGGCTATGCGGATGCAAGAACAACGGTTCAAAGATGCAAAAAATGCCATAGTAACACCGTTGATGAACGACATAGCCACCCAATTAAGCTTTCCTCCGCAACCACTAGAGGAGGAAGAGGAGGAGGATGATCGGAGATTGAAGAAACCGCTGCAGGTGGTGGTAGTAGCAGCCATATGACGGTTGTACAAAGCAAAAAAGGTTAACGTTTGGTTTTTGATAGAAATACAAAATTGAGTTATGTTTTGTTTATTTCCTTAACTTGACCCTTTTAAATAACATGGAAAATGATGAATGATAAATATCACCGATAGGAATCATAAATATAAGGATCTTTTATTTTATTTTATTTTATTTTTTAATGAAAAGATTGGTTTACTTTGCCAAAATAAATTATAAAATCTATGATAATTTTTTTTGTTAATAAATAAGTCAAATATTTTAAAAATGAATAATTGTTGAAATTTTTAAATATAAAAAAAATGTTGAAAAAATGGTTTTTCATAATTTTAAAAAATACATATTCTTGACGTTCTTTTTATTTCTATCACAATTATTTACTTTAAATATTTTTCATAAAGATAAAATAAATAAATGCTTTAAAAAATAAAAACAAATAAAATTTTTCATAAAATAAACAGTCTATATATATTTTTGGTTATTTTAATCTTTTTTCTCTCCCATGAAGTCCTCGAATGACGGACGATTATTTTTAAAGAGGAAATAAAGAAATACATTGAGTTTTTTATTTGGAGATTTGTTGGGCAATATGATTTTTATGGATTTTTTTTAGGATAAAGAGTTCTAATTTGAGTTTTTGTATTTTTTAACAAATTTTATAAAAATAAAGATAAGGCATAGCGTTTTAAAACGGGACCAAATCAAGAAAAATTAAATCAAATGATTAAATCTTTACTTGTGATAAAGTTTAACGAATAAATTTTTAGTAGTGATTTGACTTTGTTTTTCTACATCAACTATTTTAAAACATATCGTCATAATTATCTATAAAAAAAAAAACCTAAATGACAAAATAAAAAGATAAAGTATATTTTATGTAATTTTTTCAAAATAAATTATCTAAACAAGAAATAAATAAAGAATAGATCTATCATAATTAAATAAGATAAAAAATCTCAAATATAATTTTTCTTAAACTATATCTTTAATATTATAAATAAAATGTATGACAAGAAAGGTTTGAAGGAAATCATAAAAGAAATTGAAGGAAATTTTTGTAACAACTAAAAATTGAAAGTCAGTATATTTATATGAATTAATTCATTTAACTTTAATAATATATTTTTGGTAAAATTACTCTAGACGACATTTATCTCATTTATGTTGAACAGTTGAATATTTTATTTATTTTTTCTTTTTATATCGTTTATCATTTAAAACATTCACAAGTTAATTAATTTTTTTATTGAAAAAGTTGAGGTAACAAGATACTTAGGGTTATTATTAATATTTTCAATTTTTAAACATTTAACTTATTAAAAATAAAACATATCTAGAGAACAAATGAACACTGTATAAAAATTGAATATCATCATCACTCTTTATCTTCAACCCATAAAAATCTGTCATTCAATCCACCAATCACCCTTCCAACAATATCCACTTTCAGTAATCAACTTCTTCACCAAAACATAGAAATCTTTAAATTGAATTCAAAAAATGCCCAAATAAAAAACCATAAATTAAAATGATGTTGGGTTTTCAAGAGAGGGAACAGAGGTGGTGTCTTTGATCTTTTATGTTTCAAGTATTTGGCTGTAATGAGATTGTTCTGTTGTGGTTTTGTTCTATGGCTTGTGGAAGATGGGGATTGTGAAGGAGAAAACAGAAGATTTTTGGAGCAATATTGTGTGATGAGAAGGACTCTTGCACCTTACATCTATACTGAAAATTGAATATTACCATCCATGACATCGCATGCATTTAGAATCCAAATAACAATATAAATCAAATATGTAAATAAACAATGCACATTTTGACCATATAGTTTTATTTTGTTTACGTATACATGCTTGGTTTTAATTTTTCGTTTATGTGTTTTGGCCTTTGTTTGCATGATTGAAACTTCGTTTGTCAAATACGGGAGACGTTACTCACATCCACCGGCATATAAAAATATAGAGATAGTAACTTATCTAATCCAACTCACTACTGCTTATGGATTAGACTAATTTGTTTATGTTTTCTAGCGTTTGTGCCAATATAAAAATTAAGAGGTCTCTGATGTGAATAGCCACACTCGCTCTCAATCATTGAACTCCTTTACTTATAAAAAATTAGCACCGATATTTAGACTAAAAATTTCAACACCGTCTATCCAATTCTATATAAAATACATCAAGTTTTAATGTGTTCGGATTCCAAAAAGAGAGAATTAATATAAAATCAAAAACCATCTAAAAAGTATTTGAAATACAGTATTTGATGCTAACTTTTGTGTCAAACATTTCAGTAAAAATAAAAATCATCCAACTCCCAAGACATGGAATCGATAATGCAAATTTACTTCTTTAACTCCAAAATAAAACAAACTCCTGGACATTAATTTCATCATCAAACTAAAATGACTCACTTTGGTGATCTTAACTATCAATGTAATAGTGTGATGTGGCATTGCAAATATGAGTACTACATCTCTATTCAAAACCTTAAAACATTAAAAAATATAAATACATCTATTATATATTAAACATTTATCTCATTTATAGTCGATGTAGAATTATCATTCGCACTTGAATTCCAATAGATTGCCATAAATATAAGATATCTAATCCATTTTAAAGACTATAGCATTCAATAGTATTATAAAACAAAAAAAAGAAAAGGAGTCAAGATTCAAAAAAGCTGAGGCTCTGCTGGGGAAACACTGAGTTCAAAGATTTAGTTACTCATGAAGTGTATCACTGCTTCAATAGAAGTTAAATGGAAGCCTACTCAAGATGAAGAATTGTCAACCTAATATCCAGATAGATAAATATCTTATACTCAAGATGAAGAATTGCCCGCAAAACCATCTTATAAGTGAAGGCTACCGAGACTTATAAGCACTACAAAGGCCATATATGCATGTGGGACTAAACCCACCCCCATAACCTAGCACGGCGGTGTTGGAGCCTGGAGGCTACCATGATGGCAGCCCAAATTTGTCGCAATTAAGGCAGCTAGAGGCAGGCTGCAATTAAGGTGGACTTTCCAACAAACCCCTCACAGGTAGGCCCAATGAGCCTGGGGAGTAGACAAAGCAGAAAACCCAACAATATAACACGGATAGTATCATAGCCCCATGGAAAAATATTTTGAAGTAATTATTCAATTGTGTAAAAAGAGTAGAAGCACTAATCTAACTAAAGAGTACGCTCTAGCTAATGGGTCTGATGAAAGGCCCATATACAATAATCACTAATTATTAAAAAAGTATAAGGCTGATAACTAGATATGCAATAATAGTACATATTTACAAGTTACAACATACAATTGCAGAATAAAGAATGCATGAAACAGGAATAAGCTGATTAATAATAATATTTACTATTAACGATGATGTATGGAATGTATTATGTATATGCTCGTGATAACTTATAATACAGCATATCAAGGCCCCTTAAGAATCCAGCTGGTTACTCATACAATTATTGACAAAACCAAAGTCTCCGTGCATAAAAATTAGGAATTCTCAACAAAAAGAAACGGATTTATGCTCATTAATTTACCATGGGAAAAGTTAGACTCGTCTAACTACATGAAGAATCTCAAATTTACCTGGATTGAGATACATTCCCAGCCATAAGTTCCAGTTGGTGGCTGCACAAAGTCAAATTTGCTACATGATCTCAAATTTATAGACAAAGGAAAAAAACTGTCAATATTCAATTACAATTGTCAGTTTGTCGCATATTACTCAAAAATGAGTTTCTTTCTGAAGGGTGAATATGATTATGAGGACAAAGAAGGCAAGGTTAAAATGAAAGACTTATTCATGTACTGCAGCAGTAAAATAAAATTAAAAAAAAAAACAAAAGCCACTGTAGTCAAGAAATCAGCACCATTACAAAAATAATATGGCTCACATTGCACCTTTATCAAATTCGATTTAATACACAAACCCAAAACGTGGGAAGATCGATCAATCCAACCAAGTAATTTCATGACTGAAAAACGTGTGATTCTTTGATTATAGGGAATCCACGTTCAAGACTAATATAGTTTAAATATCGCAATGATATTTCGTCTCCAGAAAGCAGTGAAATTATTGCTGCTTCCAGATATGTTATGCTTATTTGCATCTGGAGCTAATGCAATAGATATTTAAGCAATAAAGATTGCTCAAACCTTTCTTTCTATGGTTATAGAAAAAGCTAAAAGAGGTCATTTAAAGATAACATCAGCCACAGTGATTTCATCTATTGAATTACGAGCTTATGATTATATGGCCTCAATTAATAAGTGGAAATATCAATAGTGTAAAGATCTAGCTTCATATTATTTTCCCATTACATTACAAGTAATAGTGTAGGATGGATGATCATGCTAAGCAGACAATAGAATCCTACTACCACCCAAAATATGTAAATATAAAGCAAGACACAATGTAAGAATAACTGACGATTTAGCTCCTACATATCTAACGACCTGCATTCCTTTGTCTACAACCTCATCATGAACCTTACTAACACCCGTTTTGAAACCATCTGATACTCTCCACAACAAGAACTCCACAAATGACCTCACTGTTTCAAATGTAACTCTCCCCGTGACGTCAAGCACAAACCTCTGGTTAGCCGGCACAGAAAGAGTTGATTTAATCTGTTCAAACCACCCAGAATCCCCATCTTCACTAACAGATTTTCCAATTTTGAATTCCTGAAAATAGCGTTCAGGTTTCAAACAGTTGCTTTCCCTTACCATTTGATCTTCAAAAGACACATGCGAACCCGAACCAAGTTTAACATTTGGTGGTTTTGTCAAAACCTGATGAGATGTTTTAACTAAAGTCTCAACAGCACCATTACACAGAGAAACCAAAATTTCCTTCACCTTTTCATGGTGTTTCGGATTAGTCAAACCAGCAAACATTTCATCATAAGTATTAACATCCATTGTTTTATCAAGAAAAACAGCAACAGCAGTACTCACAAAAATCTGCACACAATCCCCTAAAACCTTCCCACACCTTTCATCACAAAGCACATTCACCCATCCAGGAACATTCGTTTGAGATCCTCCATTGAATTTACCATCAACACTTTCCGAATTCGAACGGAAACCCAAAACCAAATTCTTAGCAAAACTTCCAACCACAACCGAAACAAATCCCGTTCCGGCTTTAGAGA
The DNA here is from genome assembly GCA_037974835.1 of Cicer judaicum. NCBI lineage: Eukaryota > Viridiplantae > Streptophyta > Magnoliopsida > Fabales > Fabaceae > Cicer > Cicer judaicum. The sequence goes on from JBBPBS010000276.1 coordinate 6,551,730, forward strand.
AAAGCCTCTCCAACAACCTATCAGAAAAGTTCGATTTTTCTTCACAAATTTCCGAGGGTTTATTAGAACTATTATTATAATTATCATACCCTAGCAAAATCCCGTGCGTTAAAGACTGCGAAACCCTAGAAATCGTTAAGGAGAATTCATTTGATGCGGCGATTTTGGATAATTGCTTCAAACTATTGGGAATTTCGTCGGAATCGGAGGTGATGAATTGATTCAAATCGTTGGAAATGATGGAAACAGTTTCTGCGGAATTTGAAATGAGCTCGGCGAGAGAAACGAAGGCTCTGAGAAGCTTCACGAGTCGGTTCCTCTTTTGAACAACATAGGGTAAATGATAGGCTTTGTAAGCACCGTAACCGGAAGCTCCTAAAACGGCGATTAGGAGAAGTCGTTTTTTGTTTCTTCGTGAAAAATTAAGACCCTTCCTATGTAGTGGAAGGTCCATTCAAAGTGGCAAGGGAAATTGAAACCCTAAAGGTAGAATTTTATGAAATTGGATCTTGAATGAAAGGTGAAAACAAAAACTAAATATTAAAAAAAAATGCAGTGAATGTGAGAGAAACAATGAGAGGATTGGAAATAAATATAAATAAATGATATTTGGTTGGTTGGATGAAAATTGGAATCCGTTGTATTTTCCTTGGAAATTAATGTCCTCAATTTTTTTTAGTAATGCTTTTAATTTGATTTTGCAGAGCATTGAATTTGAATGAGGTATGAACGACGTCGTTTAAGAAAAATATCTGACTAGTTTTCGCTGTTGATATGGTAAGGGAGGATGAAGACTTGGGCAAAAGAGAGATAACTGCGCCAAATAATAAGTGGCTGTGTTGAGAATTGAGTTGTTAATAAGTTCTAGTCAATTCTCTCCTCCTTGTTGGGAATTGGGATTATCAAAATCACATGTGAATTTTTTTTAATATATTTTAAGTTGAAAGTTATAAAAAAAAAATGTACCAAAGTCAAGGTGGAATTGTTTATCTTTATTTTTATAAAAGGGGCTAAAACAAATGAGTTGTTTTCCTTAAAATACTATTACAACTAACAAACTTTAATTATGAATTCAGTTTTTTTTTTACACAAACAATTTATGGTATTACACTTAAAATCAAAAGATTAATACAATGTGAAATATAATTTAAAAAAATTTGAACTACCCATGAATAACTAGTAGGTTGTGGCGTGTTAAAAAAAAACTAGAAGGTTTTACATTATAGTTTGGACCAATAACTATTAGGTTTAAATGTCGATAGTCTAATTTTGAAGTAGCTTTTCTAATTTGGTCTTTTAAAAAGCAAATAAATAGATGTATTGGTCAGTGAATTAATAATAGACTACTTTTTTCATCGTTAGATTTCATCATCACAGTATTAAAGAATATCTAAATAATCTAAAACATAAATTGATTAATACATCGGAAAAAAATTAAAATGTATATCTAACCATTGTTGATTATTTTTTGAAAATATTATAAAGGTTAAAGTTCACCTAACCCGTTAAAATCTCTTGAGAGTGTAATTTTTATAAATAAAACTTTTAGCTTAGCGATTTAAAACATTTAAATCATTAACATTTCACCTATACATAGATCATGCCCATCACATATGAGTAGTTATAAAGGAGAATAAACCAATATTGATTAATATATTCTATCACTCAAAATAATAATAAAATAAAACATAACAACATGCCCTCTATAATTAAGTATTATTTCTATAATTATGTTGCACATTTAATCACCTCTATGATTAAGTATTAGATTATATTGCACATTTAATCAAATTATCCAATTTAATGAATAAACTTGCATGACTTGATAATTTATGCAATTAAATTGGCTGGGAAATATTTATTTGGACACAATCTCAAATCCAAAATATTTGAACATACACACATAAATAAATACAAAAATGACGAAATCAAAATTAAATGACATGCCTAAATTATTTTTCTTTTAATTCTTTTTATTTATGCGCGTGCGTCCAAACATTTTTAATTTAGGGTTGTAACTTGTACCAGGTTTGATAATTGCCATGTACAATTTGAGCTACCGCGCAAAGTCTCCATTTTTTTTATTGGACTCGACAAGAGTTTTTATTTAGTAAATGAGTCTACAAATAAAGTATATTATAAAATTACAAGTTCGTTTTGAAAAAAAAAATGATTAAAAATCTTGTTATTTAGTTTTTTTTATATGTTATTTGGTAGTATATTTGAAAGTTATAGAATGTGATTAAGAAAATGTGATTATTTGTTTTTAAAATGTGAATATTTGGTAGTAAATTTGAAAATTATGAATTAACTTAAAAAACAAATGTTAGAAGAAGGACAATTTTTAAATAACTAAAAGATTACTATTGACTTGAAGTTATATTTAAATGTTATTTCCAATTTATTTATTTTGATGAATTCAAATAAATAAGTTTAAATTTTTAATGTTTTATTTAATAAAGATATAATATTTAGAAATAATTTATAGTTTATGATTATTTTTTTTAATTAAACACTCAATTTTTTAGATTTGAATCAGAGTTTCAAAATTACTAAAACGGTTATAATTCTAACTTGTACTCATGGAAGAGATATATAGGTTTATCTGTGAGGCCTAATAAGTTTTTTTATAAGTTTGAGTCTAACCTATTTAAATAAATAGGCTTCAAAAACAACTTGAGTCTAGCCTTTTTAGTAAATAGATCAGGTCATAGACCCATACGGAGGATTTAATTTATTCCCATCCCTACTCACATGACAAAGGATATACGATTATGGGATTTTTCATTTGTGTAATTTTTTTAAAAAATATTATACTTTAAAAATAACTAACGTGAATGTTTTACTTGTTTTTTTTTTTAAAAAAAAAGAGGTTATTTAATTAAAGTTATTTTAATATTAAATTTTAATATTTATTATTATTTAAATTAATTTTTATTTTAATATTTAGAAATGAGTGTTTAATTAAAAATAAAAATTAATTTAAATATTAAATTTAAAAAATAAACGTGAATGTCTTACTTGTTTTTCATGAAGAAAAGTTTTAACTTTTTTTATGTACTTTAATGTTTTTCCTTTTTATTGTCTTTATATATAATTTTTAATAGAATAGACCAATAGTTTATCAACCCAAATATTAAATTTGCAACTGGTCAAAAATAAACATCAAATTTGCATGATTGCGAGTGGAGAGTATTTTACTCAGAAACTTATATTGGGTTTTTTATAACTATATTATAGTGTTTAGGATTTTTTCCTTAATTGTTCTACTGCGAAAGTTATTTATCTAAATATTATATTAAAGTTATTTTAAAAGAGGTTGTTATATTTTAATATTTATTATTATTAAAGTTATTCATTTAATTATTTAAAAAATAAAATACTAATAATAAATTATAAATAAATTTTATATTTTAATTATAATTATAATTAAAAATTATTATAATTAAAATAATTAAATTATATTATAAATTTAAAAAATATATTTATTAAAATTAAAAAACAAAATACATCAAATTTGTTAAAAAAAATAATAATACCAATTAAATAAAAAAAAATTATATTAATAACATGAAAATGAAACAACATTCATTAAATTAACGATAAAAATATATCATATTTGAGAAGAAAAAAAAAATATTAAATTTATATCAATAATGTCCACCTAAACGACCTTCAGTCTCATATATAGGATGTCGTCGAACTCGTCTAGCTCGTCCCCTACTTCCATTAAATTTTGAGATTGAAGATTATACATCGAATCAAATACAATATAACCTGACTCAAGAGTTGTGCAATGAGTTCCAAATAAATTTTAGAGAAACCCATGATATGTCGTATAATCGGGTGTTGATATTTTTGGCACAAACGAAATATAATATTGAGATGGTGGTGGATCATAAAATGAAACTTCAGTAAGGACGTGTTGGTGAGGTGATGATAAAGACGAATCCTATTGTGTTTTGTTGTGGTGGGGTTGATTGAGAGGTTGATTGCACACGAGGATATGACGACGGTTATAAACGGGAATCACAGATATATTGTTCTACATATATAAATAATTTCATGTTATTAATATGATTTTCTTTTTTATTTAATTGTTATTATTATTTTCAACAAATTTGATGTATTTTGTTTTTTAATTTTAATGTTTTTTTAAATTTATTATTTAAATTAATTTTTATTTTTGTTATAATTATTTTGTTTTTTAATTTTAATGTTTTTGTAAAATTATTTTTAATATTTCACCTTCTTTTTTTAAAAAAACAAAATAATTAAATATAATTTTGTTTCTCATTTTTGAATTTTAGTTTTGGAAAAGAAAAATACAGAAGATGCATAATTTTCATGAATGGCATCATTGTACTTATGTACAACTTAAAAACCACATAAAAAGAACAAACACTATTGATGTGATACTGAATCTTTGGAAAACAAAGATTGAACAATTATTTATGAACCCTAGCTCGCGAGTCATCTCATCTACCACACTTTCTCTTCTTGATCATTGTTGTGCTTTGCATTTTCTCTTTTATAATTACTTCAATTAGTTTGTCTTTTTCCTTTGGTCACTTATGTCTTTTTTGAATTTGAGTTTTTAAATTGAATTTTTGTCTTGTTTTTTATTTTATTTTGTTGGTTTCATTTGTTTCATTCCTATATTTTGTTTGTTTTATGATTCATGATCCACAATTTATATGTTATTATTTGATAATATCTTTGAGAGTTATGAAATATTGTTTGGTAGTATCTTCCAAAAAAATTTGCTAGTGGAGGAAGACCTCCGAAGGATAAGAGACATAGGACTAAAGAGAGAGCCAAAAAATGATATTTCGAATATAATCCTACATAATCTCGAATGTTATGAGTTTAAATACGTAGACCAAATAACACAATGCAAACAAAAAGTTCATAAATCCATAGCGATATAGAAAAGCATATAAGTTATCATGCTTGCATATCCATCATTTGAGTCTCCAACAATTATTCCAATAGTTATATATCCTATTTGACCTATGGACGAATAGGCAAACATATGTTTCATGCTTGTTTGGGTAATAGCAATGAAATTCCCTAATATCATGCTAAGAATAGCTAGAATTTATAGAAGAAGATGTCATTCCTTTGATGAGAAATAAAAAGGAATATCAAATATTCGAGTGTCTGAAATTAAAACAACTACTTTCGAAGTAACAGAAAGAAAAATAACAACTGAAATGGAAAAGTCAAAGTCAAAAAGAAGATTCCTCATTTCTCTCTCCTTCAAAACTGTGCGTGAGACTTTCTTCTCGCACGGCTCCTAAGTGATAAAAGAAAGAATAATTAATCTTTTTTTCTTTTATGATTTCTTCTTTGTGTATGTACGTTTATAGAGTTTTTTTTTGTTTATGCATTTTTTTCTTTCAAACTTCTCTTTAATTCTTGTTTGAATAGTTCGGATAATTAATCATACATATTTTTTAATTTAATTTTATATATAATTTTTTTATTAATGATATATTAAGTGTTTTTAATTTCTCGATTGAATATCAAATTTAGACATAATAGTCATATAAGATAGCTGAAGCAACAAGTAAAAATATCATAATGTTTTAAAGAGAAAAACATATTGGAATAAGGTCTAGTTCTAAGATTAGAAGCCAACCAAAGAGGCAGACAATACTATCCTCAAAGTCAATAGTGATAATAGGAAGTTTGAGATGAAAGCGTACAGGAGATAAATTTTTTAATTTGGGTTTCTATATTTTTTTATTTAATTTTGTTTCTTTCCTTGGTTTTGTTTATGTTCCTATTCATGATCTATTAATAATTAATATTTGGTGCATACTTGATCCCCATTGATTAGCACTATGTACAAAACCCTAAAAACCGTTATAGATAATTCATTTGATGTAGCGATTTTGGATAGTTGCTTCAAACTATTGAGACATTCTTTGTGTAGTGGAAGATTCATTCAAAGTGGAATGGAAAATTAAATGAAACCTAGACGTAGAATTTGATGAAAATGGATCTTGAATGGAAGGTGAAAACAAAAATTCAAAATAAAAAGATGCAGTGAATGATAAATACGAGAAAAACAAAGAGAAGAATTAAAATTTATTAAAAAAAGAGAGAAGTGGATATTAAAAAAAATATTTTCATTGATTTTCTAGATTGCATGCAGAGCATTAAATGTGGTGTGTGTTGGGGAGTTCGAGGGAGCTCTACATTCGGAATGGGCTAAACAAGAATTTATAAGAGACTTCAGGACTTGGATCAAGTGGTGGATTAAAAATGACTCGGTGATGAATTATGAGTGGTTAGTCCCACATTGACTAGGAATGAATGCTATATTGGATATAGAGGAGAATGACCCGTAATCCTAATGCCTTAAAATTTTGGATTGACATGTGATGTATAAATCTCTTATGAATCCTTGTTTAGCTCATTCTGGATGTCGGACTCCCCAACATATCTCCCCCTCGTAACTATGTGGAGATAATCGTCAGACCATTATAATCAGTTTGATTAGTTTTGGCTGGATTAATTAAATATGATTAGGATAAGAGTGGAAGATGAATTAGGCAAAAGAGAGATAACCGAGCCGGTCCAATATATTATGAATACTGCGAATTTTAAGATTAAGCTTTTTGAAGGTCATACATAAAAAAAATTAAAAAATTAAAAATTCATAAAAAATATTTTAAAAGAATTACTAAAAAAATATATCGAAACATTTATTTTTTTAGATGTGTTATAACTATATATTAAATTAATTTAATCGATTTTGTGATATTTTAAATTGATAATAAATTGAATCAATTTAATATTTATTGAAATAATATTAAATTTATATAAAATTTTATTAATTTAAGTTTTAAAATGATTAGAATGGCAGAAAATATATATTTTTTAAACGTTTTAAAATTTAAAACTACATATTAAAATAATTTAATTGATTTCATTATTTTTTAATTGATAATAGAGAAATTTTGTTTTAATATTTGATGAAATAATAATAAATTTAGATAAAATTTAATTAATTTAAATTTTAAAATAACTTAAAAATTAGTAGAATATGAAGTTATTTATTAAGTTAAATTTTTATTTAGTTGAAGACTTAAAATAATTGTCTTTTTGGTTTTACCGTTGGACCAACCTATCAAACTTGTAATATATGGCATCTCAAAAAAATTATTATATTTTAGATATTTCATTGTTATTTTATGTAATTATGTTTGTGAATTGTTGTGCCGACAACAACAAAATAAAACACAAACTAAAAATAGAATACACATAAAGATACAACAACATATCATTTGTAAGAATTCAATTAGTTTTAAGATTTTTCTTTTAATTTTGAATTGAAACATCAACATTTTAAAACTATAACAATAAAAAGAGTATTCTATCTTCATCCCTACACTTAAACTTGTCACCCCTCAACGTAAAAATACAATTTTGTTTTTCTATAAAATTTTTAATTTTTTTTTACCACTTATTTTTTCATCTTTTCTTTCAAAACTTTAAAGAATTCATCATAACTTTTGAAATAAAAAAAGTAAGTGCACTGGAATTTTTCACACATTCAAAATAAAATTTTCAAAATTTTGAAATAATTTTTTTTTTAGATTTAGAAACTTTTCAAATTTAAAAACTTTTGAAACTCTCTAGATTTGTTCTAAATTTTTAAAATGTAATCCTTATTTTGAAATTTTGAAACTTCCAAAAATATTCGAAAGTTTCTGAAGTTTCAAATTTTCAAAATAATGGTTACATTTTGAAATTTTTTGAAAGTTTCTAAATCTAAAATGCTTCGAAAGCTTTTAAAAATAATTTTTTTTGAAATTTTCTCTATTTCGAAAGTTTTATATTGTTCGAAACTTTTGAAAATCTGAAAATTTTTTATTTCGAATGGTTTAAAACTTTTTAAAAAAAAATTATTTTAAAAGTATGAAAAATTTAGATCCCACTTACTGTTTTTTATTTCAAAAATTTAAAAATATTTAAAAGTTATAGTGAATTATTTAAAGTTTGAAAATAGAGGTAAAAAAATAATGAAAAAAAACATTAAAAATTTTATAAAAAGATAAAATTGTATTTTCACATTAATCGAAAGAGTAACAGATTTAAATGCAAAGTAGAGATGCAATCTTAGAGTAAGTGCTTTAATAGACAACAGAATAATTAAAAGTAATTTAGGTGATGCTTCTAGCATTTCAAACCTAACATAATAGTGGAAAATATATTCAATTAGAAACCAAATATCTTGAAAACTGAGTTCCTGAACAGTAAAATTGCAAACATATGCACGTGACTATATGAGATGGTTGCAAAACAATTCTAACAAACTGCTAAATTGTAATTAAAAAACTAAAGGTATAACCTTAAGTTTTTAAGAGATATAAAGTTAATTAAATAGTTAAAGTGGAGAGTTAAGAAGGGAGAGGTTTCTCAATCCATTCGTCAGACAAAATATTAACAATACTAATATTTGAAGAAAAACAACGATTTCTTTATATCCTTAGATGAAAAACACATTCCAGTTGATCATCATCTCGCAAGATACTGAAATAATCACTATGGTTTTCAAACATAGTTGACACACCAATGCAATTAGGATTCACAAGAACAACGTGGGGATGAAAACACCAAAACCTATTACATCCACCATAAAATACATGAGAAAATTCAAAATCTATATTTGATATTTGATGACAAACAAGGCATTTTATATACATTCTCGCACCTATACGAGTCTTCAAACAGAGTTGTATGCACATATTTCAACCTGGATATTTAAAGACACGTTTCATTTTCTTGGCTCTGCCTTTTCCTTTCCAAATCTTTGAGTTGCTATCGGATACAAGATCCACCTTCAAATCCACCTAGTCTTGTGGCAAAAGAATGTTGGGAGAAAAGGATTAACAAGTTCGTTGAACAGCCTCAAATAGCAATCACAGCATTTTTGCAACGTTGCTCACTGTTCTGTACAAAAAATGCTAGAGTTCATACAACAGTATCCAAGTTTCTCCGAACATCCAGCAATTCTCTTAATGATTCCTTGTTTCAAGTGAGGTTCCATCTCCCCTGAAATCACCACAGTGGTGTCATCTGGATTGAAGTTTATTCAACCTTTGAACCTGAATTGGTACTAACATGTTTAATGCCATAATCATCATCTTCGAGATCACTGAACGATATGTCTTCTTCATTCACAATAGGGAGTGTTATTCCACCATATCCCTCTAAATCAGAATCATCCTCTGGCCAATCATCGTCACCGTCTTCACCATAGTCAATTATAATTTGAGATGGTCGACCACTTTTTAGATCTTTGTTTTCAGTTTTAATAATTGGATTTTCCTCAATAACTGACTTGTCAGAGAAATGTGATCCAGAGCTTTCAACTGTGTACTTCTCAGATTCGTTATCTGCCATCACAGACAAAGTTGTTGTCCTATATCTGTATGTCCGATGCGGCATGTCATCAGAATAGGTGTCATCTAATAAGGTAGGATTAAAATCATCATGCTGAGCATTGTCTCGTGAGGAATGAGTCCTTCTTCCGAAATATTCAAATTCTGGCTTTGTTTGTTTCTGCAATTCCTGCATCCACATTGCTCTGGCTGCCATGACCTGTAAAAGTTAAAACTAAGATATTAAAAATGTTCATCTACCCATTAACGTAGATGTAAATTACTAGCTGAATGTAGAAAAACATGTAAACTTTAGACATGAATATCAGAGTACAGCTTGTGATCAATGAACCAAATAAAGAAAAGGAATACTGCAACAAACCTAACTTCTTCAGATAAAGCCAATATTCTCTAAGGTAAAACAACAACAGATCCAACTAAACCCAATCTCAAAGTTTTCTCATTAAAAATAGACACGAACATTATAATCAATTATAAACAACTTCCGCTACCAATTCAATTATTAGCTAACCAATCAAAATGCATACCTATAAGAAATCAAGAAGCGAATAAAACATGTAGACACCTAATGAATAAATTAGCTCACTTTTCTTCTCATTACCTATAATCTGTGAGATTGTGATGCTATATTTGGATATCTAATGGACAGTAGAGAGGCATGCAATGGAATAGTATAGAAAGGAATGCAGTGAAATAGAATGGAATGAAATCAAGTTTGTGTTTCATCATTTGAAAATTTTAATGAAAGAAAAAACTTCTTTTATCCCATTCCATCAAACATTCCGCTCAAAATCCAGCAGGGGGATGAGATATCTGATGGAATGAGATAGAACCATGCTATCACGTTGCTTTATTTCCTATCCTATTCTAAACAATCCAAACAATAGAATTTTAGCAGCACATCTATTTATCCCATTTCATCAGTCCAAACATAGCTGTATAATATGTAAGATATGAGAAGAGTACATTTTAAGTATTTGTGTTATAACTAATACTGATTCGAGCTACCAAAATTTACCATAGGAAGAAGGATTATAACAATAGTGATAATATCGTTCCATCTAAATATTGGATGTGAATAACAAGAATCAAAATTTAGAAAATTTATCTGCATCTAACAATGCTTAGTGTGTTTTACAAAATGCAAAACTTACAAGGCTAGAAGAATTTAAAGAATGGAGCGCACAAGAAGTATACATGAGAAATTTGCAGAAAGCAATTATTGACGTCTCGCTAAGCAGAAAAAGACAGAGACAGACTCATAATGATTACAGAATTTTGATGCCCAACAGAACTCCCAACTGATGTAGAAATTTAAATATTCTTTACATAACCATTGAGTAACAAAAATACACAATTAGTTTCCCCAATAATCAGGAAAAAAAACTGAAATATCTTAACTTTTAAAATCTAGAAATTACAGAGCACAATGAATTTGAACCACTGAGAAGGACTTAAGATTGTATTCAACATACAAGCATTTTCAGTTCAAATGATTAAGCCACAATATACAAAGAGGGCCAAGCAGCATGAACCAAAGGAATAAATGCAACAGTAAGGTAACTTTTGCACTCCATATTAGTCTGTATGCCTGCCTAATTTATAATTTACACTGATTACTCATAGTTTACAAATAATTGCACCCCAGGGAGAACTTCAAAGGACGATTATTCCATGTAAAGTCCCAACGGACGGCATTGAAAACCACCTATTTCCAAACTGCATGTTTGGCCATCTATCTAATAAAAATATTTGAACAACCATTTCTAGTCTAAAGTGTTCCAGCAATAGTGTATATATATATATATATAATTGTTTAAAGTTACTTCATCAAAAACATCGTTCAAGAGATAACAAGAGCAGTGTGAAAGGCAAAGCAAACTGGCACATAACTAACCTGGGGTGTAGACAAAACCTCTGAATCTTGTTTATTAAGCCTTGAATGCAAAAGTACAAAATAGACTTGCCAGAAGTAACTTTCGCTCATATGGAAAGGGCACAGTTCAATTCTGAGCGCAGCTAATCTCGGTGCGAGTCTTTCAACAACCACAGCATGATCTCGCTGGGCATTGGACATGTCAAAATCTAGCATAAAAATGTATACAATCAAAATTTATTAATTAAGGAAATTGAGGCATGTAACAAAATACCAAAATAATTGCACTAAATCAGGGAACATATGACTATCCTGTCAAGAAAGCTACGGTACATAAAAAAAGAAAGAAGTAAAACCAGCAATCTAGCACATTGTAATCTAGGTAGCATAAACATTCAAATTAAAGGCGTGTGTTGCCCAACACCGACACACATATACTTTCGTTCAATCACTTCCTTTTTTTCAAATTGGTACCTTCCATTTTTCAAATTATTACCATGTCGGTGTGTCCATGTGTGTGTTGTGTGTCGTATCTGTGTTGGTGCTTCATATGCTATAATTCACCTTCAGAAATGGATACAGTTACAAGCAATTTAAAAACTTAAACATGTAGCAATCATCAATGTAATTCAAATCAACAAAGAAATGACTAATATAAGATCCAATGATTGCAAAGGACATGAATAATTGGTAACTTGTAAGGTTGATCGAAGAAGATTACTACCTTCGATGTCATCTTCCTCATCAATGGGAAAATCCAACCACGTTTCGGGATGCATAGCGATATTCATGGCAAATGTCAATACCTCTTCCGTAATTCCAACCGCGCATTGGAAATCAAACTCCGGTTCCCTGTCTCCTTCCGATTCGGATCCGAATGAAACCGAATTCGGTTCAGGATCATCCCCATGGAGCGCAATTTGTTCCACGTCAAAAGATTGATTCGAAATCACAGCATCATCCACTTGTTCTTGTTGTTCAGAATCGGATTGTGAAACAGAGTGATCGGATGGAGAAATTGTTGGGGGAGGAGCGAGAAACGAAGCCATTCCCCAAAATTGGCGAGTTAGGGTTTGTTTGATTTCATCTAAATCCTCTTTAACACCACGACCTTGCGTTTCATCATGATGATATCGTTTTTCTTCTTCTTGTTCAAATTGTGATCCAATTGCATTATCTTGATGGTAATTTTTAGGTGAGGTAGTTGGAGATTCGGTTACGATGTCGTTTTCATTGTTTCCGTCACCATCCAGAAGGAGAGAGTTTGCAAGGGAACGAGCAAGCCATGTTGACATTTTCCCTTTTTTTTTTTGAAAAAGAAAAGTAAAAACAAAAAAACGACCTGCGAATGGTTTATGGAATCTTTGAGGTTAGAGATGGGAGGGTTGTGTGAGTGGGATCAGGTGGATGGTGCCGTACGGTGGTCGTCTATTTTAGTTTTAGACACACGCACCGCTTAAAGATGTCACCACCACCCAATGAATATATATATATGGAACAGTTGAATTTCGGATATGAGACAATCAGGAAATCATTGAGAGAAACAAGGCACGTGAATGGTAGAGTGCGTTTGCTCTTGTTTTTTAGCTATGCATTTTCTTATTGATTAGTTATTGTTTTTTTAGTGGTTTATTTTTTTATTTTTTATTTAATTACACTTTTGATCTCTTATTTTAATAGAATTACGAAAATAGTTATTTAATTATTTTTTTTTTTAATTTTAGTTTTTGGTTCATTCAATTTTATTTCTTCTTAATTTTGGTTCTTGACAGAATTTTGGTAAAAAATTTGATAAAGTGTTATTTTTTTTTATCTTATTTAAGCCACACCATGCCTCAAGATTTCGTGGTGCATAAATTGTTTCTGAAATTTATGATTATAAATGGTGTGGTGTGATTTAAAAAAAATTACACTTCATCAAGTTTTGGACTAAAATTATGTTTGAGAACCAAAATTGAAGAGAAATAAAATGGGAAAACTACTTTTGTGATTCAGCTGAAATAGAGGGACCAAAACTGCAATTAAATCTTTTTTTATTTAATTTTTTTTTATGGAACTTAGTATCTGAAGTAAATAATAATTGATATTCCTTAATTGGGTCATAATTGAATAATTATAGGATTTTATTTTGTAACCCAGATCTAAACTAGTCACCCCTCAATCAAGGTGAAAATATAATTGTCTTTTATAAAATCTTCAACTTTTGTAACTTCTCATTTTTTCATCTATCTTTCCAAAATATTCGAAAGTTTTTAAAGTTTTGAAATGACAATTTTCAGAATTTGTTAAACTTTCGAACAATTCGAAACTTCCGAAATAGAAAATTCTAGAATTTTCGAAACTTTTAAACAATTCAAAACTTTTGAAATATAATTTTTTTGAAACTTTCGATATTTGAAAAATTTCAAAACTTTTCATATTTAGAAACTTTTGAAACTTTCTAACTTTTTGAAATGTAATCATTATTTCAAAAATTTTAAGATTTGGAAACTTTTGAAACTTTCCAAATTTTCAAAATGTAATCTTTATTTTAAAAATTTGAAACTTCTGAAAGTGTCGAAAATTTGAAACTTTGGAAACTATCAATTTTGAAATTTATTCTAAATAGTTAAAAGGGTAAATTTGTATTTTCATGTGTCTTGAAGGGGTGATAAGTTTAGGTGTGGGGTGCATGGTATAATCCTCATTATTTTTATTTGTCAAACTAAATATTTTCTATTTTGTTTTGGAAAACTAGATTAATGTTATCATTTTCTACTACACCAACACTTCAAATGAAAAGAACTTAACACTCCACCAAAAATATGTCCTCCAACTAGCTCTTCAACATAGATGAAAATGATATCGACAGTTAATAAAACATCTCAACCATGATAGTTAGGTCAAATTAGTACAAATCTTTCAACTGTATAATAATTTTTAAAGTAACATATGTGATTTGATAGTGATATATACGACACAATATGATAACAATGATCTTTTATACATAGGACATTATTGTATATTTCAATTAAAATAATGGGTTAATACAATAGAAATGATTAGGACTCTTGCAGTGACCCAAACTCAATATTGTCTCATTTATGCTATATAGACCTCACATTTTGACCTATGAGTACGGTTAGTCTAAATCCTCTCTCACCTCAATCATATATTGACTTGGGCATAAAATATGAATTTGGGTTGATTCTACAAGTGACAAATGATCTATCAAGTGATTTCTTCAAACAATATGATAAAATAAAGGGAAAAGAAACAAACAATGATGATTGATAAGTCAACTTAGAATCACTACAATGGTAAGGAATCCATAGATAAATAGATAAGATTCAAGTAAATTATAATCCAATAATTTAAAGAGAAAACATATCTCACTCATCATTCTCCTTAAGAGAAAACTTTCATTCATTTCAAATTTCACTCTGAAATTATAAATACATATTTATGGTAAGACTATCTATAAACTTGTATGAGCCATAAATGACATTATTGTCTAAGTCCATATTGAACTTAATTACATCATATTTTTTTCTAGAATAAACTAAATATAAATAAATAAATATTTTCACTTAACATCAACTAAATTTAAATTAAAACTATTACAATTTCAAATTAAAGTAAATTAAGAATTATTACAAATCAAATTAAAATAAATAAAGTTCATCATAATTTATTAAAATATAAATAATTTTCATGTTCTTAATGTAATTATCAACATAAATTACTTTAAAAAAATTGGTTGTGGTGGTTGGTACTTTGAAATAACCATCCTCTAATTTACCTAAAATGCAAAAGCCTACTGTCAGCGGCTGATGTCAGCGGCGGATGCTAGCTAAAATGCAAAGCCAGACATCCCTATATTAAAAAAATATAAATTAAAAAAATAAAAATTTATATAAGTAATAAAAATAAATTATTAAATTAATAGTTATAATTACAAAAATATCCCTCTCAATTTCTCTTGGCTCCCTCCCTCTCTATTTATTAAAATAATAATAACCTTTTTATTTTCTTCATTACTTTTCTCTTCTCTAACGCATTCATGCAATATAGCAATAGCCACTACAACTCTATATTTTATAATTTCTTATATATATATATATATATATATATATATATAATAACAATATATTGTCAAAATAATAATAATAAATTATTAAAATATCATTAAAATTAATTTTTGGCTCTCTCTTTTTTACTTATATATACCTCTCTTATATTTGTTTTGTACTCTTTTAGGATTTATATTACTAAAATATAATAAAATTAATACAATAATCTCTATCTAATTGAACCTCTATTGTGAATTGTTTTAATTAATATGTGTATTTATTATAAATTGTTTTAATTAATATGTATATTTTTTAGAAGTTACACGATATTTAAACATAAAAAAATATTTTTTTAAGAAGAAATTTTTTGACAAAGATGAAAATTATAAAATGGATATATTTTATTTGATTGAATTGTGTGAATTGTGTGATTTGTGAAAATTGTGTGACTTGTGAAAATTATGTGACTTATGAATTGTGTGATTTGTGAAAATTGTATGACTTGTTATGTGACTTATGAAAATTGAAATTCTAATTTTTTTTCAATTTGTCTACTATGTATTAATTGTGTGATACTCTAAAAAAAATTATATGACTTTTAAAAATTTCAATTATATATTTCAGTTAATATTTGTCGATCTCCGGCTACTCCAAATATTTTGTGCAAGATCCGTCACTGCCTTGGGGTGATTCCATTTTCCCTTTTTCTCATCATTATTGTTGTTATATTGGTCAAGGAGAAAGAAGGAAGAGCATGGGCGCGAAAAAAACATTTTGAGTGAGAAAAATATTGTGCCATCTCACGATTACGATCCAACTCGAACTTTATTCAATAGTCGATTGAAGTTGCACACGATATATGTTTTGATAGTTGTGCACTATAGGCGTCACCCTTATATTATCTCAAACTCAGTTATCATTTCTGTTATACTTTAATTTCCACTTAGCCTGATTGTTAGTTTTGCTATCACACAAAATGTAGATTCACACTGAAAATTATTCTTTAAACAGGTTCATTGTTATCCTTTTGTGTATAGAAATATATATATTTAGTAAAACAGACTTCAATTTGAAGAAATACAATACTTTGAAATTGTTGAATTCTTTGAGATATCATGCGTACAAGGGAGTTCCGCAACAAAATTTAAAGCCAAAAATCAATTCTAGAGTTAAAAAAACATCCACAGCCAATTTTAAATTAAATTTTATTTTAAAAGAAAATTAATTTCACCAGAGAAGTTAAAATTAATTTTACCTTATTTAAAAGTGAATACAAGAAGCAATATTTCACCTAGGTTCTATCTACTATGTCAGCCATGATAATTACTATTTGAATAAACGACACTTTGATAAAATCACATCGAACTACCACAATTTTAATCAAAATTATACTTTTAAATTTCAACAAAATCACAATCTTAGTGTGATTTCACTAAATGAACTACCAACCAAACAATGCATAGAGTGTAATTGTGCAGCATGTTTTCTTTTTTATGTCATGCCGTTCTTATTATCAAACTTAGAACTCACTACAATATCAAAACATCAATGGTTAAAAAATAGTATCATATTCACATCATAACAATTAATTCCTATATCAATAAGTAAAATAGCAATACAAAAAGCTCCATCACATCAAGTACTAGCTTTCGGCCATTTGCAACTATACATGTCCTCAATCATTTTGCATCAAATATAGGCATACCCAAAGAAGTTTTGCTCAACCCAAGTGGATCATCATGAGAATTAATTCTACTAACCTCACCAATAATTTCATCAACTGCAACTTTATCTTTTAATATAGAATTATGAGACACATCAGCAATTTTAATAAATTTCAAGTACTGATTTTTCTCTTCTTTCCATAGTGACTCAAGTGCCAACAAGCTAACCATGTTCACAGTTCCATCACCATCACCATAAAAAATCTCTGGCCTTTCATCAAAATCATCATTCCTATAAAACAATTCTTCCATAGTTCTCACACCCTTCCCTACAACACAAGTTATAGGCACATTTGGTGCTTCTATTTTCTTTATCAAAGGTAAAATTCGAGTTTCATAAGGATAAACCCCTTCAGAATAACCAATATCTTTAAGAAAATCAACCATATCATGAGCTGAATAGTTTCTATATGGAGTCGCAACTAAAGTTTTTTTAACATCAAACATTTTTGGATTAGGCAAAAGCCATAAATTACTCTCTGAACTTCTTTGTTCATTTCTCACTAACAAAGGGTTCACTAAAGGAACTCCTAAAGTATTGCCGGATGCAAAAGTAAACATTTCATCAACAGTTCCACCCCATGGAGTAGAAAGAGCTATAAAATGTTTAATAAATTTTTTGCGCCAAGAAGAAGGATTTCGATTCAGTAGCTCGAGGACAAATAGACCTCCTAAGCTGTGGGAAACCAGTATTACTGGTTTCCCTCCATTGGAATTACTTGCTTTTTCAATCAAATTCTTAAGGTCGTTTAGGAATTTGGAACCAACTTGAGATGAGTGACCTGGAGCTGCTAGACCATATCGAAAATCATACGGAGCTCCAAAGAGATTTTTACCATCTATGTAACCAAGTTTTTCTAGTGAATCTACTAGGGAAGCCATGTAATCTGTCACAAGCCTACACATTTAACATTAGTGTGTATAAGGTTACCATTTATGACTGAACCATAGATTATACTATAGAAATATAGAAATAATGACACAAATTATCAATGAGTTATAGACTTATATCCTTGAATTTTGTAGGGTATTGTTAAATTGATTTTAAAATTAAGAAATTATAAATTGTCATCATTCTAATACAAACTAACATTACCTATTAGTAAATATTTCAAATTAGTCCAAAGTTAATGTTCTGGCTTCAAATCATAATATGTTGTCTACTTAGAATCTTGTGCGTAGGTTCTCATAATTTTGTCTTTAATAAAACATACCTCAATGGTTTGAGAATTATGTTAGTGTGAGGGTTGTTTATAAAAAATATCTGATTCGCGATTATAAAATAATGTGGGAATTTTTAGCATATCAGAATCACAGCTAATGATCTATAGGGTTTGTAGCTTAAGCTCCTATGTGGCACATCAATGTTTCAATCTCAACTCACCTTTATGAAGTATTGTTTTGTTTTGGCTCTTGCATATGTATAAACATTCACAATTTTTGTCTTTACTAAAAATCACTTTGATAAATTAAAAAGTATGAGTGTTGTTTATAAACTAAGTTTACTCTCGAATCTCGAATAATATGAAATGTTTTAGTGTACTGCAAAGATTGATTGCTTAAAAACTAAGTACTCCCTTAAAAAATCCTTTTTGGTCAAATTAATCTCCATATTGGTAACCAACACTAAAAATGCTAATCTACACAAAGATACTATTAGAAAATATAGCTTACAATTATGTTAGAGTCAGTTAACTACAGTTTAGAGTTTGTTACAAGTGATCTTTACATATAAATAGTGATCACACATTTGTAATAGATAAGAAGAAAGATCAATAAAATAAATTTAAGCTCACTTAAGCTTTTCTCTCACTCTCTTCATTTTCTGTTTATTTTATGTTATTCATATTCTTATCAGACACCATTCAACTTAAATAATCGCTAATTACAATTTTAAAGACATTTTAGCGATTATTTAATTTAAGAGTGTAAGTATGTAACATAACAACACTTCTCGATTTCAACTAATAAAACGAGATTTCTTTTTACTCCATTGTCAATGGATCCATGTTATATCTATGTGTTCAGCAAGAATAGTGATTTCATATTCCTAAACATAAATTTTTTCAGTACACTCATAATTAAGGTTAAAATCAAGGATGATGAAATAGACTTACTTTAGACGAGGATTGAGATAGCGAAGAGAGTAGGTAGAACCAAACTGAGGTACACGTGTCAGTACTCCAGGGGCATTAAAGTAATCATCAAGTTCTTGGTCGTAATAAAGCGTCATGCGAGAAGCAAAACATTGAGTGAAAGGAGCAAGTAAAACACTCGAATCAAACCATAGTCTAAACCATCCATTTTTCTTCTTAAAAAGAGGATACCATGGTTCACAAATTAAGCTAGAAGGTTTGTATTGAGTTGTTAATTTTGCTTCTAGTTGGTTCCCTCCATTACCTGGTATTAGAATCAATGGATTGAGGTTGTTGCTTGTGCTTGTCCCATTTGTGCAACACATCAATGATAACATAACTACCACTATTAATGTGGCAACGCAAATCTTGATACTTTGGTGCTTCATCACAATACCTTGTATATAATAAGATAAATAATAGATATATAGTTACACTTTTAGTTACTTATTTGGCTTTTCTTTTTTACTTTCTAGTGAGGAATTGAACTGGATAAAGTTTGTTTGGTCTCTTATAATATATGATGGTAGAACTTAGAAAACACACTGTATAAATTCAAATAAATAAAAAATAGCACACAAGTATTATTGTATAGCATCATGTGGTGGACATTTTTTTACATTTTAAAAAATATATAAAAAGAAAATGGATGCAAAGTTGCCACGTCGTCACATATTTATATCCTTACCTTTTTTATCATCGACGAGAAGAAAGACAACGTTAGTCAACGAAGCGATTCTTCTTTTTTCTCTTATGATCAAACGGATAATGTTCAATCTGAAATGAAAAGAATGATACTCTAAAGCTTTTGTAACTATTTCTTTTTTAATTTTAAGTTTAAAATTTAAATTCTGGGTTTAATAGCATTTCTGTGTCAGAGTTATCACATGTTTAACTAGCTCCTATATGAGTGGGTAAAAAACTATATCCTTAAATTTTCTTTGATGCTAATGCTAACTACTATTTATCTATAAATATAAATATAGTTCATCGACTAAATCACATTATTTTTTAAAATCGATGGAAGTGTTAAATTTGTTAACCATTGTTTTTTTTTTTACAAGTTTAACTTTCGAGTGAAAATTAGTTAACGTTGTCATCAAAAATTTATTGTTAGTTATTAAAAAAGTAATAATTAAATGAAGTTATATTAATAAAGAATTAATTAGTTAAATTAAAATTTTAAAAATAAAAAAGACCAAAGAAATTTTTAAAAAGTATTTCATATATATTTAAGGAAAGAGGGAGTAGAGGGATACTCCACTCCAAGATAGTTTGTCTTCCTTTATTAATGTTTTGTTGATTAGTGCTACGAGGCATCAATTGCCTGTATAATCAACATGTATTCACTTTATTAGGTTTTTGTTTGTTTTCAGTTTTCACATTGAGAATAGTCTAATTTGCAATAATATAAATGTGCCTTGGGATGTAACATTGTACAATATAAACGTGGTTGGAAAATGCTGCTATATCTCTAATGAGACAACTTAGCATTTCCTTTTGTGAAAAAATGGGAAGTCTTCTTATATTTATGTTGATGAACACTATAGAGTACTTCCCCTTGTATTAAGATGATACAAAAAGACAATTATTGAATATTTAAAAGTAATTCACATTAAGAATTTTGAATCTTCCATATTATCAATCCACCTTATCACTTCCAAATTAGGATTTTTTTTCTTCTGTAGTATATATATATATTTTTTTTATACTAAAATATTATACTTCCAATTTTATATATCAAATTGTCTTACTTTTTTGGTCTAATAGAAAGTCGTTGGTCTATAATACGACTAGCTGAATGCAACACTGAAATAGACCTAGTTGGAGGTCGTTGACCCAGAGGACGATCTCTTACTAGGGTTGAGTTTATTTTTTGGTCGATTTATATATTAGTGTATAAATTTAATATATTAAAAATAATTAAATTAATAAGTAATAATAATAATAAATAAAACGTTAATAAATAATAATAATAATAAATTATTATTATTATTAAAAATGATTATAATTAAAAATAATTAAAATTAAAACTAATTATAATATTTAAAAAAACCAAAATACTAAATAATAATAATAATAATAATAATATAATAATTTGCTATTTACCAAATTGTACAATTTGTATTAATTAATTTGCTAAAATTAATTTGATACTTACTAAATTTAACAATTTGCAATTAATCAATTTGTTACTAAATTATACGATTGATTAATTTTTTCATTAATTTTATCATTCAATGGTAAAATTCACGATCAATCACAAATTGCTAAAATTAATTTTCTTATTAAAAATTAATTCGTGTAATTAGTAAATTGAATCTGCATTATCTTGTTTATATTTCCACATTACCAATCACATAACTCAATTTTTTTGATATACTGAGATAAAATCAGATAATATATTATATACTATAATATATTATTAATTTATCTCAAAAGATCAAATAAATTAAATATATTCATCTTCCAAAGGTGTTTTAAAAATATCTATATATAAAATGATTAGATTAGGTTATTTTTTACTTTTATTATTTTTATTAATGACGCGATTCAATTTTTTTGATATTAAATCAACTTATAAATTAATGAGAAGATTAATTAATTTACTAAATCACATTTAATGATAAAATTAATTTTAGCAATTTGTGATATATCATTAATTTAACCATTAAATGAAAAAAAAATCTATTTTACAATTTGGTAAGTAACAAATTGATTAATCGTAAATTATTCAATTTAATAAGTAACAAATTTCGTTAGTAGCAAATTAATTAATCACAAATTGTACAATTTAGTAAGTAGCAAATTATTATTATTATTATTATTATTTATTAATATTGTCTTTTTGAATATTATAATTATTTTTAATTTATTAAATAAAAAATTGTCCAATTGTATTTTTAATGTATTTTCTTTAAAATTATAATATAATTTACTATTTTTAATTATAATAATAATAATATTATTTATTATTATTATTGTTATTTATTAATATATTATTTATTAATTTAATTATTTATTAATATATTAAATTCATATAATAATACATAAAACAACAATAACAAAATTCAACTCTAGTATGAGGTCGTCTCCTAGGTCTCAGACCTCCAACTAAGTCAATTTTAGTGTCGTCTTCAACTGATCGCAATATGGGCCACGACTTTCTATTGAACCCAAAAAGTATGACAATCTGATATATAAAACTGTAAGTATGACATTTTAATATTAAAAAAAAATGAGATATTCCATAAAAAAAATCCTCTAAATTCATGTTAAAACTGACATTAATTTAATAATATATAAATCAAATAAAACAACTTTTTCATTCACTATATTGAAAAAAATTATAGTTGAATTAAAATATTATAAATACGAAGAACAATTATAAAATATTGACCATCGTAAAATCTATGATATGTTGATTGATCAAAAATATTAAAAATTAATAGATCATGAACAAGAGAAGATACAATATTTATTATATCCACCATATTGGAGGTGACGTATAAAACGATAACCAATTAAAGTTTTTATTATTACAAACTAAGTCATAAGTAGCATCTACTCATATTAATTAATTATCCATTAAAAAAATTAATTTACACAGTTTGATATAATTATTCAATTAAGGTTCATTGTTAAATATTAAATTAATTAATTTAAATATATGACCCCACAATGATTTTTTTTATGAGTCAATGGCCACATAGCAAACTGAAATTAAATTAAATAAAAGATTTAATAAAGTATTCCAACCTTTTATTATATTTTTAATATATTTTGTGTTGGGTACGATACTTTCTCGTGTTTCTGTTAAAAAACAAAAAAACTTCATGTGTTATCGTATTTTAAGACGGCTACAATTATTGGCAATTTTGAATTCAAAGTTGATTTTTAGCTGTGGATTGAAAACTGATGACATAAACTTCAACAAGAAAATTGCTATGTACAATCAAATAATGTACAACTAGTTGCACGGGAAGACTTTTATTTACATGTCTTATTGATCAAGAGTCAAAGCATCCAATTTAGTAATTTGTTTTCAATGTAATAATTGTTTCATTTTGTATTCTAAATGCTTGTGAATTCTTCCTTGTTACTATATACTGTAAGTTAGCTGCCACTATGTTATTGTTAATTGCTTTTCAATAGAAACGTTCTTGTGCCATCTTTGAGAGTCGTTTTTAGAGAGAAAGAGGGGGTAATTTATTTTCTATTTCTCAATTTAAAAAGTTGTCAAATGCACTTAAAATTCTAATTTATTATATAAGCATCTATCACATTATTTTTTTAAAAATAAAATTTAAAATATATATCAACTTAACTATCTATAGTTCTCCTTTTACAGTTCCACCAAAACTTAATTATTTATTTATAAATTACAAAGTTAGGAATTAAATATCGTGTCATTTTGGTGTTCTTGAAAATTTTTGACAAATTTTGATCATTAAACCCAACTAACAATCTCGCATTGTTTAGTCTCATGACTTTAGTATTTGTTTATACTAATTTTTTATGTATAGATTGAAGATTCACTTGAAATGATCATTTGTATATTTAGATTAGAAGTTTGATAATTGTGTTTCTTTAATGGAAAATTGTATTATTAGTTGACCGTTTTCATAACCGTATATTTATGATGTATGCACTTATAATAATTTATTAGAAACTCACTATCTTTCTTCATTAACTGTATAATAATTTATTTGATCACTTGATTTTTGTCTTGAAGATGTAATAATCATTCTCTTAAATGATTGATATATAATACATTCATTTTGAGATTATTTCATTATTAAGTGGATACTTATGCACTTTGATGAAGTAAATGACTTCTTGCTTGTTCACTTATGCAATTTATGTTCCTTGAACAAAACTCAAGTGTAATCATTAATAGACTATCATTCATAAAACTTAATCATTTATTTTATAAGATTTATTGTCATTAAAACATATATAAAAAAAATTTTATGAGTGTTAGTAGGTAAGATGATGAGAGAGTTAGAATTATGTTTGTTACTATAACGTTTATACGTTGAGCTTTTTGGACCTCGAACCATTTGGTTTCGGGCATGCCATTCTTGTCCATCCCTTGTTACAATTATTGACAAGGGTCCCAATTCATGGACACCTCTTAATTCTTAACCCCACTCACATAGTTTTTACTATGTGACTCATCCAAAAATATAAAAAGAAAAAAAGTAAAATCAGAGAAACCAATTCTCTCCCTTCTCAATGGGCAACCCTCTCTCAGCTCCCACTCTGCTGCTTCCTCCTCCCCGTCTTCGCCGGCCTCGACATCCTTCTTTCCTCCAATATCTTCCCGCCGTTCTCTCGTCGCCTTCTTCTCCGTTCAACATCGCGGATCTCGTCGTCGGCCTCGAAAACGTGGATCTGGCCGTCGCCATTGAATAAAAAATTGCAATATTTTATACTTTCAGATACGGTTTACTATTTTAGTTTTGCTTATTGTTTACTTTTTATTTTATAATTTATTAAATTATTTATGGGTTAAATACGTTTGTAGTATTTATAAAATTTTAATCTTTTTATTTTAGTTTATAAAATAAAAACTACATATTTTATTTTCTATAAAATTATTCATAAATTTATTTAGTACCGAAATGAAATACTTTAGTTTTCCTTCAACTTAAAAGCTTTAAAATGATTTTTTTTAATAATATTTATAACATTATACAAAGATAATGCACACAAATTTATAATATTTAATTCTAAATTAATTAAATATGAATATTTTAAATATTAAGATTAAAACAATAAAATTATGGACTTATTAATTAAATTTTTAACTTATTTTTTGTAGAGTAGTTTTTTATAATGTTATAAATAACATGAAAAAATTTAATAAAAACTATATATTACCTAACAGTAAAATTAAAATTAAATGCATAATAATATTGTAAAAGTCAAAATATTATATATTTATTTTATAAAATTAAAATTAAAAAATTGAAATTTTAAAAAGATTAAAAATATCTTTATTTATTTGATCTTACTTTATTTTTTTATGAAGGAGAGGGTGTTTTTGTTGTTGTTGTCAATTACATTGAAAAATGAAAAGGTGTGGAACGGGGTTCATGGAGCAAGTGGGGTGTACAAAAAACATTTCTCTATTGGCAATCTTGAGTTCAAAGTTAATTTATAGTTGTGAGCTCAGGATTGCATATTTCGTTGAATGTTTCCCAACTTGATATTGATTTGAGCACTTCTTAATAATATAAACTTCAACAATAAAATTACTATCTACAACTAGTTGCCAAGATAGGAACGCTTTTATCTCTCCTTGATAAAGAGTCAAACTATTAGATACATTAACTTTGGTTATTTTTTTAAATATATTTTATTATATAATAGTAATCTATACCGTATAAGTTAACTACTATAATAGGGTAACAGATTTACTGTCCAATTTATTTAATTATAAATCCATCCAATTCATCTATTACGTAATAAAAATGATAATGGATGGATTTAGTCTATTCAATCTTCTTTTTAAAATTCAATAGATTATATATTTTTTTAATGCAACACAATGTATTATATTTATTTATTCAAAAATATATATAACTGGTTATATTTTTTTTTTGATAAAATAACTATTTTTTAACATTAAATTGTTTTAAAACAGTTTTTAATTATTTTAAAAATAATTAATTCTATAAATAATTTTATTTGATTTAAAAAACTTATTTAAATTATTTACTTTGTAAAATATTTTAAAAAAACAATAATAATTTAATTATTATTTTAAAAAAAACATAATTTAAATAATAGTTTATTATTATAAACAGAGTTTTATTAATAAAAGAATTTAAATTCTAATAATTTGAAAAAAAATATAAATTTTCGATTTTTAAAATATTTTTAATAAATTATTTTTATTCATCCATTATCATCCAAATTCAAATCCATCTACATTTTTTTAGTTTAAAGTCAAAAAATAAATACTAGCTAATAGTACTAAGTTCAGTTGAATTAAAATAACAACCGGTTAACTCATCCGATTCACCTATGTACGAGAGATATTTTTAAGAAAAATCACTAAATTTAAAGTTAGAAAAAACTAATCCTCCATTAATTAGTGAATTAAAATAATCGAAGTAATTAAAATATTTCCTGTCTTTAGTTGTTACTTTCCACGATAAAACTCCGTTGATTAAAACAAAAACTATACTAGGCCATACTATTATTATAAGAAAAATAATAATATAGGCCAACACGTTCCACATTTTTGTTCTTATCTTAATGTTTTCTGATGCGGTTATGCTCTGAATATGTCCGTGCCCATAATTCACATATTCATACCCACCTTCCCTCCCTATCACGCACTGCTACATTATATTATTATTATTATTATTATTAAATGAAAAAATCCTCTCATAATTTCCCCCACTACTCCTTTGTCTCGTAGCTTAGACTACTTAATTTATTCATCAAAATTCGCAAATTATTATTTGTGGGCATTTTAGTTGAATTTGAAGATACAATCACAACAGAAAACCGTATGAGATGAAGAAAAGTGGGAAAGAACAAAAACAAAACAAGATAGTGAGAATAATAACAACACCAATAAGAGTATTGGGAAGAGCAAAGGACATGTACGTAAGAAGCATAACAAAATGCGGTAACAACATGAATTACAGCAACCCAATAGATTCTACAAGTAGATTTGAGGCTTTACCAAGAAGTTACAGCGCAGTAACAACTAGATCTGGTGGTGATAGTGAAGATTTCGCTGAGCTTATGAGAGTAGCTTCAGCTAGGACTTTGGTCAACAGAATCGATGTGGATTTCGTTATAAAACAACACCAACAAGAACCTGACACGTCACAACCCGTTTCTTCAAATGGATTGCCTAAATCCGTTAGTGTTGGTATGGGTCGGATTGATGAGGAAAAAGGCTTCTGATTTGGGTGACGTGGATCTTGTTCATGTTACCCAGAACTACAAGTTATGCTGTTGGAAACACAAGTGGTAATGTTATTATGTAAATTCACAAAAATTCCATGTCTTTTGAGAATTCATATTTGCAATTTTTTTTATTCTGGTCATTTATTTCATTTCTATTTTGATATAATTTTTCATTTTCATGTTTGTTTCCTGATAATGATATGCTCCTCAATGCAATTCAATGATTCCTTCTTTCCCATTTTTTGTTTACATCATCATTATGCTAAAATAATAACTTTCTAATAATTATTATGGATTTCATAAAATATTAAATAAAAATACATCATATACATAAAAAGTACTCAATATTTTCATTTTTATGTTCAAGTCATTTTTTTTAAGTTACGATGATCTTTTTTTTTTTTTTATGTAGTTTAATGACAAACACGGCTAATAAATTCACATAAATTTTCAAATTTATGATCATCACAAAACATAACTAACTTATTAATAATATTGATATTGTCAATTTAGTTAAGTTTTACACAACATTTTATTTCTATTTGATTGGATTCTTTTTAATTTTATTTTTCATCTTGGATGCCTATAATTGACTCATACTCATTGGTTCATGCCCGATTCCCCTCAATCAATATTGCAATTCAATTATTCCTACTAAACCATTAGGCAGAAATATTTTTTTTTGTTATACATATTAAATATAAATATCTCATCTCATAAACATAAAACGTATTTACTGTTTTCATTCAGTAGTAGGAGTAGTAAAATTACAATAGGAAAAAATGCAGGGAAGATCAGTTTATTATTCCACTTTTATATTCTCATTTTATTCTTACACGCTTTTAGATTTCAGTCAATGAAGTGTGAATGAAGAAAATAAAAGGCGAAAGACCGTCTATTATGCTTCTTTCTGTAAAAAAAAATAAATTATCTTTTATCTTCAACGGACTGTGGAGTATCTACGTGGAACGCGTCAAGTGAGACAAATATGATCATCATTATCATAATGACAAAAGTATTTTGTTATTATTTCATAAAAACAAATAAAATATAACACTTGTAAAAAATTAAAATAAAAAAAAGTAGATTTGAATGAAGTGTTAAAAGAAATGGATCATTTTCTAATTGGATTAGATGCTTTTATTTAAGGGGAACTCCAGACAACCTTTAAGAAAGATCGTTGATTAAATTTAATCTATGTAATTCTTATAATTTTTCTAAAGTTTATAGTTTTAAATTATCCTCCATAGTCATGAAATAGAAAAAGTTAAATTAAAGTATTTTAAAGATATTATATTGATTTTACTTATATTTTATTAAAAAAACAAAAAATAAACTATTTGTGTTTATAAATTAAATATATTTTTAATTTTTATAAAATTTTATTTTAAATCACTAAATTTTTTTCTTCTATTTTAGTCATCAAAATATTTTTCATCGATAATTTTAATCTACAAAATAAAAATAGATTGTTATGCTCTAAAATTATGCAAATACACTTTATGTGTGATGATATAAATCTCGACAAAAAATGAACTCAAATTTTATTTTAGATGTCTAAATTCTGTTATTTTAATTTCTTAAACTTTAGATATTTAAAAAATAACATTTAATTTATCATCTATTAAAAAAAAATTAAATTCTTATGAAATAAATATTTATTATGTTCTAAATATATCTAAAAAATTGCTAAAAAATTCAAAGAATACATGTGAGTGACTTAACAACAAATCTAAAATTAAGGACAAAAATTATTACGAAGACTAAACGTAGAAATATGTTTTTATTTTTTATTTTTTAACTTATGCCATAAAGACACAATTAACCCTAATTTTATTTACAAAACATTCAGAAAATTAGTCATGTCAATTAAGCCTGTCTAATAAAATATTTTCATAATCATTCATTTATTATTTTTTAATTTTACGTTTTATCTTTTTAATATATATAAATTATATCAGCATATAATTTACTGGCTCATACTCTCAAGTATTTCCACCCTTTGGTAAAACAAAATTTCCTCGTGTTCCTAGGTTGACTTATTTATAAAATGATTAAAGTGCCACCTTGTACTTCCATTTTTGTAACGTTTCTCTGATTCTAAATATTTTGAAGATGGCAAAACGAAGAATCTATATCACTAAATATAATCTACCTTATGCCACCAGCCCACCACCACTATAGAATGTTAAAAATACTCTTAATAACATAAGATACATACATGATGTAATGCAACTAAAATAAATGTGATGAATGGAAAATTATCAAAACAACTGTTTTTGTTCTGTTATTCTCGTTTGTTTTGTCTTCCCTTTTTTCCCTTTCAACGCATAGACATAAAGCTCCAGATTACTTGTTTAAAGATACAAAGACGACAAAATACAATATTCTCAAAAAAGGGAAATATGAGCCTTTATTGTACTTATGCTAGCAAAATTGATTAAATAAAAACCTTAAAGAAAATGAATATTTAACCTACATTTGTTGTTTTACATCACAGGCATTTTCAGAAATTTAAATAATACAAAAAAGCAAATAATATACAGTCTCTTTCAAGGTACCTTTATAACTCCTGGACATGCATGTGGATGTTGACAATTTTATATTTGATGAAGGGTGCCACTTTAAATATCTACGTTGCAAGTGCAGAATTTGCTTGAATAGTACACTAATTTTACTTATCACGCACTTCTCTCTTTGGAAGTAAATCAGATCTCCTGAACCATAATCTGAACCTCAAACCTAAACCCAAAAAAATTATCACAACAGCAATAAGGAAAATATTTTATATAGATGTTTGATTACATCACTAAACGGTATATAGATCCACGGTAGAAAATGTACCCACTGACATTTTTTTCCATAATGAAAATTAGACAATTAATCTTGCAATTTTCCAGATTGAAAACTGGTTTCTATTTTTAGTTTTTTAAACAATGAAAAACAAACAATTTGCTTTTATCTTGCTTCCTGTTTTTACAGATTTGTATAAAAATAGTGTAAACAACATTTTGATTTTTTCACCTTTCTTGTACAAAAACTCTGAAAAAGCACTAATAAAATGACATTTTTGTAATTATTATTGATGTTTTTATATAATTATTAATTGAAACAGGAAATGGGAATATGTAATTATTTAACATAATCAGACAAAGATTACCATTAGGATTTCTGGAGAAGAACTTTAAAATCTCATCAATGATTATAACCTGGTTACGAAAACAAAAGATAAAACACATTGATAAGTCGCAGGACTAAACATCAGATATCAAATTGTATGACAAAAAATATGAAGAAAGAACAAGCAGATATGTAGTCGTAATTTAGTAATAAAAATTCAAATTAAGATTTTCTGCCAACTTTTTGGTTACTGATGAAGGCTGGCAAGTTAGTATTGCAAATGCTCAATAAATTAGTTATTTAAGTTGCTATGGGATTCTTACTCTCCACAACTTCCAGGCGAACAACTGTAAATAAATACACTTCTAATAGCATCCACATACTTTCCATATATGAAGAAAGCAACTCGATAAGTATTGGAAACTTTCAGCAATCTTGCAAATTTTGGTCATTAAGATATATATAATATATTAAAGTTCTAAGCTAAAAGCAGTGTTCCAAAACTCAACCATTCAAGGAATTATCTAACTAAATATTGACACGGGAGTTGGATACAAGGGCTGAAAACAAATCATTAAGAAAAATGAACAAAACTACATACTGGTAGAGAAAGATAGAGGACAGCCATCCAGTCAGCCCAAGATAATGGTGTTACCTGCCAAGACAAATGGTAATAAAATAATTCTGATTCTCCATGAACAGGATAAATACAGAGTTGTCACTTCAAGAAAATAAAATGGCAATCACTGTTTCAGAAAATTACTTACAGAGAAAAGAACTGACAGTGGCCGAACATACAAAATCAGTATGTGAAGAAGCATAGTAAGGACAATAGAAGCAACAAGCCATAAGTTACTCCAAGGAGGGATAACCCTGAAACAGATAAATGAATATTGTCATAACATTATTAAAAATCTGTTACAGCAAAAGCTTCTCATTCAACAATAGGTGGTGATTATTGTCATATCATTATTAAAAGTTTGTCATAATTCAACAATAGGTGAACCAAGCTGCTTACATTGTGGACTCAGACCTTGGTCTTTACTAGATTAGGTCACGGCCTATTCAGGTGCTGCTCATTATAGAATATTCTCGTATAAGATTCTTTTGTTAACAGAGTCTAACAGCTGCAACTATCTTCAACAGTTTGCAATTGTTTGTCACCTTGGTCTTTACTCTGTGTATTCAGTTCAGTTTGATAATTAAGTTTGCATTTTCTTTCACTTCCCTTCATTTTCTTAGCCTATGAATCTTAAAAACTTCCTATCCTAATAGTTCAATGACTTTTGTGAACCATCCTTCAAAAATTCAACTTATGGGTGAAAGAACTTGAATAATTTAATAGTTAGTATGTCCCTCCATGCAAGAGCCTTAGGACATAAAATGTGGATACTGCACATACTACCCTATCTTATCTTGTGCAGAAAACAAATATCATATAAAAGGAGCAACAAGGATCAAACTTATAATCACTTGCGCATAGAAATTTGATACCATGTCACCAACCAACTATTCCAAAAGTTTAAGTTGGTGGGGAAAAACACATGGATGATTTGATATTTAACAGTGACATCCAATATCCTTCAAACTATATGCAGGAACTAGGAAGGAACAAAACTCTGAATGAAGTCCAATTAAATTGAATAGAATTACTTACAGGAGGGATTGATTTTCACTAAGATTGTTCAAAGCATTGAACATCTCAACAACTACAAGCACAGTCATTGATACAGTTGATGGATGCCGATCTTCAAATATACTGCATAGATAAGTTGTCTCCCTGGTCGGGCAAGTGTCAAAATTCATCTGGAAAGAAATAAAATCAAACTAAGGATTTGGAGGATGTTTGGAAGAGATTATCTTATGACATAAAACACTTTTGCAAATATTTGGAAAAAGTTAATGAAAATAGCTTATAATAACAACTTATATAGAGCTAATGCAGACTTTTCCTTCAACCCTTTTTCATTTGTAAAAATAGCTTATATATAACCACTTATATAATAAGCACTTGATCAAGTTGTTTACCCAAATGCCCTCTTATTACTTGTAGACAAAAAGGAACATTTATTATTAGAATGAAACAACAAAATCATTTGTATCTACAACTACAAAAATACACTGTCCAGGATTGAAGCAAATCAAGAAACAACTAATCAAATGTTCAAACTATATAATGTGCTTTAATAGTAAGCATAGTTGAGTGTTAACAATGATTTTCAACTCTAATCTATCAATAATTCCAACAAGTGATTTTCATGGGTGCTTGTTTGCTTATGAGATGGCTAAGCTTCTCATAGATGTTATGGGTGTTTGAAGGGAGTTTTACTTTAGACTATACCAAGAGATTTAGGAGCCTTGCTAGTAGCTACTTGTTTGTTTACTCCATTTTATCTTCAATCTTAACAGAAAAATATATTATTTGAATTTTGCATCTTTTTTCTATTTTGGAAGATATCTTCCTATTTGTACTTGCCTCTCATATCTCCATAAAATTTCCTTTTCTATGAGAAAACATTACACATGGAAAGATGTAAAAGCTCAACTTCCATTCAATCAACAAATAGCAATTTCTGTTCATCTCTATTTTGCACCATTTTCTGATTAATTTTTTTATTCCTAAGTATAGCCGTCAAGGTTTGGAATTTCTTTTATTTTATGATACGAAGTAATTTTCATGTTGCGTCACATCTCAGATGTTATCATCTATAAATAAAATATTCAGGACTCAAAAGCACACCCCACGAACTGAGTATATGGTAATATCTTACCAATTCAGTGTATGGCAGTTTTGGGCCACTATCAGCATAAAGAAACCACCAAATAAAACCAGCAACGGTTGCAAGGCCAACATAAGCTGCATCAAACATAGAAGCTTTAACATTATTCAACTAATGAAGCAACATTAACAACATGTACCTAAGTTCCAACAATCTTTGGAAGAACAAATGGCTAGTTATTTCCACTCCATGTATAAAACACAATCTATAAAAGCCTAGCTGCGCTGTATTTAGAGCAAGAATAGCATGTGAGAGAGAACACAATCTATAAAAGCCTAGCTTCAGTGTATTTAAAACATAATCTATAAAACCCTAGCTTAAGAGTATTTATGATACTAATGAGCATGTGAGAGAGAACAAGAATAGTGATCTCAATTAAGTAACAGCATTGACAGAGCATGAAAGTGTATTTAGAAGATAAGTCCAAAAGAAGCTCAGTCACAAGATGGCTGCATCATAAGATAATTGCTCACACGAGTTGCAATTGTTAGTGTAGAAGATACTGCACATTTGATTGTGCACACCTTTTCTTATTATTGATTATTGTTAGGATCAGAGTGGTGGGCCATTGGTTGGTGAGTTGGTGGAGAAACGATAAAGGGAATGAATTAAGGGAGGTTGGGTCTCAATGGCAATTGACACACACTAGGGGCAGAGGGGTGGTGGCAGAGAGTTCGGAGGGGTCGCGGAGGGGAGGGGGTTGGGGTCTTGGGGATGGGGAGGAGGGTGACTGAGAGTGGGCTTTCTCTATCTATCTCAGTTATCAATCACAATACCCTGGCCATTAATTTCACAAATCTGAAGATCAAATGGTCTTAATTTATGTTCATGAATGAACAGTATTTTAGTGGTGCCTGTAAAACTACCCCCTATTAAACGTTAGCACTTGAGCCTTTCATTTGAAATTATTTCAGAAGACATTAATCTTTGAATTATGTACTAGTTTCTGAACAATCTTTTGAGCACAAACTTTAATGTGACAACATAAATCACTTCAATGTTAAACGAAACAAAGTTGAGAAAAACAAATGGGATTGTGGTTACCTCCAATTACCAAATACCGAAAGAAGAGCCAACCTGTAACGACTGCTTCATTCACCTGTACATGTAAAATGGAATAAATGTGACAGAATAAGACGGTGGTTGGGAATTTTTTTTGAATGATGGTCTTTTTTACGACATCAACAATTTTTGGTTAATTACATTGTTTTGTATTGTTGTTTAAAATACACTTGGATTTTAGCATTTTTCCTACAATCTAAATGTGATTGATTATTTCACAGATCTGAGAGAGATAGTATCATTTTGTCATGAATCAAATAATTTTTTAACCGTAAGATTCTCACGGCAACTTAATACATAAAAATAGTTCTTGTATACAATTCGAGTAAAAATATTTCCCTTGAAATAGATTATGAATTAACATATCCAAATATAGCTTGATACTTTTTAAATCAATTATAAAACCACTAACAAATATAATATTTTTTAACAATCTTATTAAACATGATAATACTTGGCATCATAATGTGAAAAGAGATAAAAAATACACAGTCATAAGCAAAAACTAGTCAATTATGCATATTAAGAAAAGTAGTTGATCACACTTAACATATGCTAATCCCATAGAAAAAATCAAGTCTATTACCTAAATTACCCTCCATGACTAATAAATTAGGTCGTTGGAGATAGAAAAAGTTAAATTAAATGAGTGGTATTTTAAAGATACTATAGTTAAATAGGAGAGAAATTGTTGATATTTGCTTACATTTCATTCTAAGAAATGTGTTAATGTTGCTTGTATTTCATTCCGGAGTAAGTACATTGATACTCTATTAGAAATGTCAAATATTATTCATAAGGAAAATGCTGCTAAGCTATAACTTTGTTCGTTAGAATAGACAGAATGAGTTGGCATGCTTATTATTGTTGACTCTTAGATGGATTATCATATGTTGTCTTAGCCAACAACCATCCTCAAATCTAGCTAAATTCTAGAAGAGTTCAGGTTTACTTTTTCATGCTATGTAGTATCGTTTCACATTAGATATGTAGTCAATTCTACTCCACCTCCCAAAGACATACCAAATGAACATTTTCTAAGTATGCCAAAGTTTTCAAGTTAACATAACACATGGGATCCAGTAAATGATCTTGATTCTTAAAGTTTTGAATGACCGAATCAAATACAACTTTGACAATGAACTGTTAGTACAATACCTTCCGAGGCTTAGCCTTCATCACATCAGAGTCTTGCTTATTGAAGCCAATAGCAGTTGCAGGCAATCCATCAGTAACCAA
The DNA here is from genome assembly GCA_037974835.1 of Cicer judaicum. Lineage (NCBI taxonomy): Eukaryota > Viridiplantae > Streptophyta > Magnoliopsida > Fabales > Fabaceae > Cicer > Cicer judaicum. The sequence continues at coordinate 6,587,072 of JBBPBS010000276.1, forward strand.
ATTGACCCAAAGCAACTGGACCTGGTAGGATTAGGGGAGATACAGTGAATTTTTTGAAGTTATATTATTTACGGAACCAAAAATGAAAATCTCATTTTGTGCAACTATCTCTAACTGAATGTGGAGGCACACTGTCTACCAACTTCAAGTTACAATCTACGGTCTTTCAATGATAATAATTAATTACAAAGAACCAGGTATACATGCCAGGGCTCAGAGTCATTAAAAGATAATTAAAAAGAATTCAGAAATTTATATGGAGTTAAAATATTTATTATATAAAAATTAGCACTATAAGATAATTAATAAAAAAATATAATAGAATTCCTTTTTATCTCTTCCACTATGAAATCAATGGGCTTAAAAGTACTCTAAACTCACAGGGGCCAAGGTGTCGGGTATTCCAAGCACAGCAGCCACAAATATACATACTACTTCACCGATGTTGGAAGAAATCATGTATCTAATAAACTGCTTTGTATTATTGTATATAGCCCTTCCCTCTGCCACGGCCTACATAGAGACAAAAAGATTCTGAAGTTGTATGAGGAAATTTCTTTTCCATTCAAGAAGGGAAACAAAAAGAAGGAAAAGAAACTTGACAAGAACAAGGGATATGCTAGCATACTGCAACGATTGAGGCAAAGTTGTCATCAGCCAGGACCATGTCTGAAGCACTCTGTAAACCAAAACAAAGGAGAAAAGTATCAATCTGTTCAGATTATTGACTAGACAAGGAATAAGGGGGGGGAAGCAGGGACAGTTAATGACACCTTAGCAACAGCAGTCCCTGAACCCATAGCAATTCCTATATCTGCCTTCTTCAGGGCAGGTGCATCATTGACTCCATCACCAGTCATTGCAACCTAAAAGATTAACATCATGAATATCCCGAAATTTGAAAGAAATGCTGTTAGTAATAGTAGAAATAATAATGTCTAAAATTATAACGACAGAACAAACTAAAATATTTAGGGTCTAGAGTAATTAATAGAGTTATAGCACCTCCTACCACAGCTACATTGCTTCCTGGCTACTAATGATGTTCCATCATTTTGATCTATTCTGTTGTGCACATGAACAGCACGGACTAGAGTCATTGCAGTGCTAGTCATTGGGTCTGTTGTGCCATGTACAGGGTCAAAAACCCATATTTTCCCACCCTTCTAATTTTCCATGACCATTTACTTTATGGATATCACCGTATGTTTTGCTTAATGCATATGAAGCCTTCTAGGGTTCGAAACCCTCTCTTTAAAAAAACTCACTGCAACCACCTCTGTTTTCTACTTCAGGCACAGAACCCTTCAAAGTTCAAGCGAATCACTGTCTTTCTTTGAAACCCCATTTTCCACCAGATAAGGGGTTCACCAGCGGGAACACTTGTTTGTCAATTCTATTTTGCACTTCTCACCTCTGCTCCTCTCCTACCAGCACTTCTCAAGAGACATTTCAAACATTCTGATGCATTGCGGAGAAGCTCAGTGACTTTCCAGTCTCAAACACTCATTTGGTAACTGTACTTTTGTATTTGTCATGCTCCTGTACTATTATAGTCTTCAAGCTGTGATTTTAAATTATTGGCGGTGAAAGTGTCTTAAATTTTGAGCAATTATGTGGGTGTTATAAAGTATTTACAATGTTATGCCATCTTTGGCATGCCGGACATTATTAAGATCTGCTACTCCTCTATATCATCTCTAGTGTTAACTGTGTTGTGCATCTATTCATAGAACAATTTGACCATCAACTATAGGTATAAGATTAGAAGGAATGTAGCCAAAAATATATGGTCCTCACAATCCAGCCTCCGGAAAATTGCAATAGAACAAACTATATTCTGATGAAGACAACTTTTTACGACATGAACATGAGACTTCAGAAGACAAGAAGCATAAAGAACCCACCCATAGGAAGAAAAAACCTATACTAATCCGTAATTACATAATGTGAACGTGGAAGCAATCATACCACTTCATTCTGATTCTGCAATGCTTCAACCAGCATCCTTTTATGAGAAGGCTCGACCCTAACAAAATAAAAAACGAGCAACTCTTCATATATAACTTCTTGATATAGAAAAGAATGAACAGAGACAGCAAGTGTGCTTCTACTCATGCCATAATATGATATTATACCTGGTAAAAAGTGCCATACGCTGCAAAGCAATAGTTTGTTGCAGTGCTGGAAGTTCTTCGAACTCAGAAGCAGTGTAAGAATGTTCAGTAAAATCTATCAAATGATCAAAAGCACCTATCTTGCGGCAAAGTGACTCGGCAGTGGACTGATTAAGTAGGAAGTAACATTAGACAAGATGTATGGAATATTGAAGGGTAAAATGAACATGAAAGTTTTCAGAACTTTGAGAACCTTGTTATCTCCAGTGACGACAATAACACGTATGCCAGCAGTCATACATGAAAGCATGGCATTTCTTACTTCATCTCTTGGTGGATCCAACATCCCAACCTACACAAGGGAAAACAGAAACCCAGAAAAGAGAAGGTTAATATTGTAAAACAAACATATTTAGAAAACAAAGTCAAAACAAGAAAAGGGTTCCTGAAGCCTGTTGAGAATTGAATTTTTTCCTTATTTAGTTATTTCCTAAAAGAATAGCTGTACATATCTTTTAGCAACAAAACTGCTGTAACTAATCCAATCCTTATATTTAAGGGATTCAGTTTTTAATCAGTGTAAATATAAATCCAAGTGCTGGGAGACTGAGAGTTAATCTTTCAAGCCATTCAGTCCATTTTTCAAGTAAACCCTAACCAGGAAGGGAAAATTCTCATCTCATTTTGAATATGATGCACTATTTTCCATTTTAATCATGCAAAATAATTTCTGGAAGTCAAACCACCGTCTTTTCATATATTTTTTAAAATTGAACAAGACTACACCATTCTTAATTACTTTAAGAACCATATTTCCTAGCACATTGTAGATAAAATTTAATTCGATACAGGCTGCAATAATAATATTTGAGTTTATTCCTTGCTTCAGTTGCTGCTCACATCCACATATGTCTATATGTCTGATAGCAAAAGCGCATTCACATTACAGTACATGTCAAGGCATAAAAACATATATTAAGGAAGATAGCTCCACTGGACAACTCAGCATAACCATTCAGTGCAAAAGTAAGCAAAATAGTGCATAATAGAAAGGGAAACAAATCATGCACTAAGCATGAAGTTGATACATTGTTGTAACTTAAAAACAAGATTAAAACCTTGTATTATACATTGGAGAGAGAGCATACCAATCCAATAAATGTGAGATCTTTCTCATCATCAAAGGACAATGTCTGTTGAACTGAGGGCATCCATTTGAGGGCCAAAGCTAGGCATCTCAATGTTTCTTTTCCTGCAAAACTGGCCAACGAAATGTATGTTCACAACACATAAGCAAGGGTGTTCACTTAAGAGTTTAGAACCAAAAATGGATAGAGGAGGACAACAACAGCCATATTATTTAAGTCCAGAAGTTAGATCCAAATTCCAATATGGAACTGTATGAAGAATATAAAATGGCCAAACTGATACCAGATGTGCCATCAACATAGTGTGTGAAGCTAAGGTCCTTTATATTTGGCTTAGTTACACTTCTGGTCCCTTTAGTTTGTGGGCTATGTAATATTTTGGCCGCCAAGTTTTTTTTCGATCCAATCAAATCCAAAAAAGTTTAAGGAAACATGATCTTACCTTCAATTTCTATAGATATTAATAAATTTTAAATGAGAAAAAAATTGATAAAATTGAAAAGATTCTACAAGATGCAGGATTGAGGTTTCAAGAGGAAAATTTTAAATTTTATTATTGGGTTAAGATTGATATTTTAATTTGTGAGTTTTAAGTCAAAGAATGTTATAAATAATTTATTCAATTCAATTTGTGAAAATATTTAGTAGATTATGAGATTTTAGAATGTTTAAAATAAATAGAAAGTGATGAATGGAACTAATTGTAACAATTAAAAAATTGAGATTAAAACTGTTCAAAAAGTTATTGGGTAAACCACCATTTTAGTTCCTGAAAGTATAAGACACTGTCATTTTGGTCTTTGGCTCATAAAAAATCCAAATTAGTCCTCGAATCATCAAAATAGTCCGTGAAATATACAACTTATTATCATAATAGTTCCTTAAAGATACTATTTACGGTCAAAATATTCCATGACCATTATAACATCAGGGACTAAAGTGACTGACATGAGGATTAATGTGAATTTTTTGCCGAATCAGGTACCAAATGGCAGCGTCCTATACGTTCAGGGATTAAAATGTTGATTTACCCAAAAGTTATTAAGGGACCAAAATTGCACATAGTCCAAATTAGAGGAATCAAAATTGTAATTAAGCCTTTATGTTTCTACGACTCTAATCAGAGTCTTACAATTGTCTAAAAACTTCAGACAACAAAAATGTCTGCTTAGTTTGGTATGTTCTCCTTTTACAATCTTTAGTACAAAAACAAATTATAATCCACTTCTCTATTCAAAATTAGTATCACTTTATTTTTTTTGTGATGCAGAATACAAGAGTCATTATTATAAGGGAAACAAAAGGATCTAACCCTTAGCTAGTCCATCCATTATCTCCCTAAAAGAATGAAAATATTCTCTTTTATGTATGTAGGCAGTAATGGTCGCATGCCACTTAAGTTGCAGAAGTCGCAGGATTCTTTTTATTGAAAATATCTAGGTTAAAAACGAAGTGGAAGTGGATGGCCCAATGTTAAAGCTGGGTTAGACTGCGAACCAGTGAAATTTTCAATTCAGGTTCAAGTTCAACCAGTTAGATTGGATTGTGAAATCAAATGATATATAACTATATTAAAATAATTATATATAATTAATTATATATAATTTCTAAAAAATAGTAATAATATTAATAGATTATATCATAGTCAAAAACTTGTATTTTCAATTTTTTTATTTAGAGCTTTGACTCAGATCTTGACTCACTTCCCCAATGCCCTGAAAAAGTGATGTAGGTTATATACCTAACGATCCATTACACTTTACTAATAAAAATGGGAAATTAATTCCCTTGCAACAAAAGCCGGTACACCACTCATACTTTTTCAGTTTTTCTTGTTGCCTATTTGGAATTAAGCCCTAAAAGGAAGGGAAAACCTAGACAAAACATAGAGTGTACACATATATGCAGATAGTACAATAACTGATAAAAACCTAACCTGTGGAACTTTGAGTCTAACTCTGCTCGAATATCAGCAGTAAGTGGCACGACAGAACCATCACCATTGCATAGAATGGTTGTACATTTAGAGATTATACTTTCTGGAGCACCCTTCGAGAATAAAACATGCAACTGGTTCCGGCTGCAAAGGATACTCATCATTTTCCGATCTCGAGAAAATTCCAAAACATCTAACTGCAAAACATCAAGCTCAAATATTGAGATGAGAGTAAATACTGAAAACCATAGCAAAAAATAAAAGATATTTAGAATAAATTTCATATTTGTTGGATGAAGTCTCACCCTTGATGATCAAACTATTTCAATATATTTTAGCTGGCATTATTTTAGATATTGGGCCCAGATTAGTGTTACCTGTCTAGATTCACTGTGTATAATTTATTAGTTTTTTTTATTTTCCTGTGTGTTTCCTTGAATTTTATGGAAACCTCTCTTGTATAATAGTGTATTCAGATCAATTAGCAAGGCATGCAGAATATTTCAAAATCCTAATATTCTTCAATAATTTTACTTTCCTAAAATCTATGAATGAAAGAATAAATAGAATTGAAAGGTAACAAACTTGCTGAACCACACCTTTCTAAATTGTTCCTCCCAATAGTGGTTACAGTAAGAAGCACGTTCATGCTTGCTCAACATATTCAATGCTGACGGCATAGAATTAAAACCCGGGAGACCGACCTAAAGATACAAATGATCAAGAAGTGTACTAGAGTAAGGAAGGAGCTTCACACATAGGAGACACAAGGAAAGGTACAAATACATACCTTTTCTACCAAAACACGTAGTGCTACTTCAGTTGACTCACCAATTTTTTCATACTTCCCTTTATCAGGATTATACTGCAGGGTTGATTCATTGCAAAGAGCGGAGCACATTGCCAAGTGAAGAAGACACTGGAATTGAGCTGGAATATCAAGCTGCAAAACAATCAAATTCCACATTGCTTTATCTATATAAACAATCATTATATTATTATGTGTGCTACAATATTGAATCTAAATACATGCTTTACAACAACAACAATCACAGAAAGGGCTCAATTTAATGCAATCCTTACTCGTGCAGATATTCCCAAAGTAACATGGATGCACATCACAAAATCATAAACACAACATTCATAATATTCGATATCCTCAAATCTACACGGAGGAAGGAAGTTAAGACCCCCTTCTTTGAAACTTGAAAGAGGTCGCCCTTTCTCTCCTTATATTAATTATTACTTAGTTTCAAATGTGTGTGTTTTTCTTCTGCTTGAATGCATAAGTATGAAAAATAAAAGTGCCGTACCTGCACCCCTGACTTGTCAAAGATTATACCTTCAGGTGCATATGTAGTTCCACTGACACCATATTCAGTAACAAAAGGACTACTTTTTGCAGATTCAACAACACATATCTGTACATACAGAAGCATGAGCCAGGCAAATACTGATTAAAGAAATTGCTAGAAATTCTCATCTGTAAGCCCCGAAAAAAAAGTACAAAACAGAAAATAAAAATATTCCCTAGAAATGTTATTAAAAAGTGTTCAAGTATGACAGAAAAACATCATCAACAAAATAAAGCATTGATATTTCATTTGGAAGTTTCGGATAGACTAGAGCACATATATTTGAATCATGTATCAAAAACACATACAGATTGAATTTACGTGAAAGATACAGACAAAGCAACATGCATACCAATTTTGTGTCACATTCTCAACCTGAACCTAAAAATGTGAGCATATTCCCCATATACAGCAGTTGGTATCAGTTAATTGGAATTATACAGGAACCCAAAGATTGAATGCTATTAATACCTTCACAACTAGAAGCAGATTGTTTTTATTAATATAAGAAATGACTCCAGGAATTCCAGGAAGATGTATCATGCATGTATCTGAATTCTTAATGGAAGTATTTTTTTAAAAAAGTAGCAACCGGACTATTATTGATTCGAAATGTTTCGTGCAAAAAACTCCAAAAATAAGCATCAATAAGTTAGTAAACAAAAACAATGAGGACAGTACAATCCTCCTGGCAGATTGGACACTTGTGGCAATATGAAAAATTCATAAATAAAATAAAATGATATATGAATAAATTTGAATGTATTAATGTCACTGGAAAATAGTAATAGTATTGGTTATCCTATTGTATTATAGCAGGAGTTAGATTCTTCTTGAAACTAGAAGCTAGTATTCAATTAGTCTACTATGATGACAAGCTGTAACTATCCGTAAGAGGTTGACTCACCTGTATTTATACTGTCACTGTATTCCTTAATTCAAACAATCCAGTTCACATTTTACCATAACCAGAATTTCTCTCATTTTCACTCATTTACTTTCTTCTCTCTCTATCTATCACATAAACCTAATAAATGTCAACCAAAATTTACCTTCGCAACTGACATCATATTGGTAGTTAGAGTCCCAGTTTTGTCACTGCAAATTACAGTAGTACAGCCCAAGGTCTCAACAGATGGCAGAGAGCGAACAATGGCATTCAACCTAGCCATTCGCTTTGTTCCAAGAGCCAAACACCTATTATACAAGAAAAGTAATCAATACAAAATTATGGAAATAGAAAAGCACAAGAGTATATTAAATTTTTGATATGTAATATGCTGGATATCTTATTAAAAACATAAAACTAAACATAGCATCTTGGCACATCAGTATAAAAACATCAGTATTTTTTATATGTAATATGCTTATAAACTGTAGTCATTAAGGACCCGTTTGTTATTGTTACAGTTTTTAAAAAAATGATTTTGATAGTATTCCATCTGTGTTATAACTTTTTTTAAAATGAATTTTAAAAATAAAGCTTCAAATGATAAATTGGTTTAAATAGCTTATCACAAAAAGTCATTTTAAGTATTTCATCTATTTGCTACAACTTTTTTTAGATAGTAAAATTTCAAAAAATGACTAAAATGAAAAGCTATTTTGAGAAACTTCTCATAAAAATCATTTTTGAGAGATACCTTTAAAAAAATTATTTTTATCATGTTAAAATCTTTAATAATGAATATCTAAGTTATTGAATGTCAAAATTACTTTTTTAATCTCTAAAAAATGAGTCTAAAATAACTTCTATTTTTTTAGTAAGTTTTCACAAAATCATTTTTAGAAATATAAAGATAAAATCACTTTTAAAAAAAAAATCTATAACGGGATTTAAATGTCTATGTAAATGACAACGGTTGAAATTTGAGTTAAACAGGACTTCCATCTTACATCTCATAGAAAAATAAATAATGCCTCAAAGATATCACTCATAAAAGAACCTCAAGAAATACATTGCTGTATTATTTGATTTATATCACATCAGTGATCTCTTTTGCAAACAAATTTTTCATGAAGAGGAGATTAACTCCAAAAATTAAATTTTAGATTCAATGTGAATAACCATGCCAAAATATCTATATATATTTCATGGCTTTAAGAGAAACAGCAAAGAAAAATTATAGACTCACGTTGTTACAACAGCCGGGAGTCCTTCAGGAATTGCTGCAACTGCCAGAGCAACTGCAATCTAGAAGGAATGTGATTAGAAGTTAAAAGATTTTCACATTAAAGGAGACAATGTATTATATGGTTATTGAGAAAATTCTAAATCCCACGTTGAAAAAAGATGATATCTGAAAAGGATTTATAAATAGTGATAGCTTCACCTTATACGTTGGCTATGTAAGGATAAACTAAGTCTAATATAAAAAACCTAATATGGTATTAGAGTCTATCCATTAGGCCATCCACTCTATTATCCAAACACTAAGCACCAAGTCCAATGGTGTTGGACATGAGGAGTTCTACTGGAAAAAACCTAAGTTGCAAAGTGAAAAGAGATAAGGCTTGAAAATAGTTTATAAAGAGTGACCTCTCTCCTCTTACAAGTTAGTTTTGTAATGATGAGGTAGGCTCAATATAAAAAAACTAATAATGATATATTCTTTTATTCAAAAGCACACAATATAACCAACAACAAACCAAACCAAAGAGGGATTCAGCATAGATTAAGTAAACAATACAAGACTCCAACATGATGCCTATGAAACTTGCATAACATAATACAAGGGTTAATATAAATCTTTATACAGAGAACAATTCAGCTAATAAAACACCCAAAATAAAAATAAAAAATAAATTTCAAAACAAACCTTAAAATAATGAATTGCCCCATGCACAAAACCACCATGAGAAGGGTCACGAAAGTGACCAATATTTACAATCCAAACCAACACGCATATCCCTGCAATAACCTGTTACAGAGAAATATAGGAACCACCATCATAATTCAAAAACGAATAATATATTTTATTTACTGAAGAATGACAATTCTTAAGTGGAAAACAAGGTCCCCAGATGGAGATTTCATTTTAATAAAAAACAACTATTTGTTCATCGTTAAAAGAGCTTTATTTTAAAAAGCAAATGTAGGTTAAAATAAGGTAACTAAATTGACCGGGCTGACAATACATTGTATAGCTTATCAGATATAAACTATAATAAAACTGCAATAATCATAAAAAGAGCAACCCATAGGTTTGCAAAACAACAAAATCAGACAACTATAAATCACCTTGGCCAAAAAAGTGCCAAACTCGTCCAGTTTCTTTTTCAATGGTGTCACCTCCTGCAACCAATCATAGAAAAAAGTGCAAATGCTTCAGATGTATTTTTAACAGTCCAAAGCAACTTGTTTCTTTCCATGTGTCGGGAAAAAACAGATGCACACATATTGCATGTTAGAACTTTTTGACCAATCAAACAAGGTTCCCTGGCTGTAGTACCACATTCTGAAGGTAAAACATGGTTTCCTTTGACTTCATATATAGATGTTAGACCCCTAAAATGAATGCCTGTGGAATGAAAATCCGTAACTATGTCTGTATTTACATTAGTGGTAGAAAGCAGGTTGGACGAGAAAGCGAAAATCTATTATTGATAACTGTGACTAAATATTAAACTTTATACAAGAGCATCTATTATCAATCTAAAAAAATTGCAAACAGAAACTAATTCCAAACTACCTAAGTAACTAACAACTGGCTTTGAGCTGACCAAGAATCAGCTGAGTCAGTACGACTACACAACAGAGGCTGCAAAGATACAGACTAACAGTGTTCATACAATCAAACAACAACAATTAGAAATATCAAATTTACAAAAAAAGTCCACTTTTCTCGATCCATAGATTTATACACCTTCAGCTAGACTCCTCCTTTAAAATCCCAAATAACTCACCAACATAAGGAGTCTGTCAAACCTTCCTCCGGTTTCATCTGAAGCACTAATTTCACACGCAACAACAATGATGGATGTCAAATAGAGGGTTCCACAAGCAAACTTCATACCACACAAGAGACAAGACTATCTATCCACCCTTAAATTCTTTATGTAGTATAACAACCCCAGTATCATTGAAGAGAATAATAATACAAACAAGATTATGCATATAATCCAGACAATGCAAAATTAAGCACTATTTCATCGTGTTTGTAATTACGATTTTCAATTATGATATCACAATAATTAACAAAAAATGCCACCTTTTCAATTATAATCACCAGTTAACCATTCGTAACTGTACAAGACCAGCTTGTTCCTACTTGAAAGTGCACCAAACAGAATTTTATTTTGTGTGTTTTGAAGCATCATTGTACACTTGATGCCCACAAAAGAAATCAATCAAGACCTAAGGTCCTAAATTATTATTATTGGAATGTCAACAGACAAAAATCATATGCAGTAATGATATAATTACAACTGTAAAAAGCATCTATGTGAGGGAAATTCAAAGCTTACATCCTCTGTCCGCAACATTGAGTCGCGAATGCTGCCCATGGCAGTGTTAGGACCAACTCCGACCACCACAGCTCTTGCCCTACCAGCAACCACAACTGTTCCCTGACAGTCAAAATAAACTCTTATCTAGAAGGAAATAGACAGAATTTAGAAGAAACAATGTCAATTCAATTGCCATACAAATTCTCAGTTTTGGCAAAAGGATTCCCAGTTTACAGGAAACTTGCACTTTGTTCTTGCCTAGTTTTGAACAGTGTTATCGATTACAGAAAGCAGAGAGGAGTGGATGACCCAAAAATGCTATAGTGAGAGTGCAAAATATCGAAATGATTTCTATTCTTATTTTTTTAATATATGAATTGTTGTCCTAGATTTATATGTAGTTGTCGTAGCATATTTTCTAATCTATATTAGGTAAATGACACCACACCATGCCATACCCAATTATCTTAGGTTATCGCTTAAGATGATTTTCCATATGACTTAGACATTATTATGATTTTTTTTTTCAGTTTCCCTATTTATTTAGGATTAGGAGTCTTGTATCCCTATATATAAGGGTTAGTGTTTAGTCTTTTGTATTAAGTTACTTTCAAAGTATCAAGTTAATATCAAATCATCATCAATCATATTACACCATAATCATATTTCTTCACATTCTTCTCTTTATTTTATCTACAATCCATAACTTCAACAACAACTATTTCATAAATGATTAATAATTGGATTGATAATAGCCAAAGCACTAGTCATAGAAATATTTCTTAAGTATATTACTAAATCAGTCACAAGGTTGAATAAAGGATGAAATAATCAGGACAGAGATGGACCAATCGTACCGAGAACAGAATATTTGTTTTGTCCTGGTATACCGCATTTGTTGCTGTGGTAGTTTTAAGCTCTTTCTCCACCGAGCTGCTCTCACCTACAATTAGAGAAAAAATGACCACCCATCAAACCAATGAGATTCCTCTTAATGATAGATATAGTTAAGAAGCAACTGACCCTTGCATTGTACAGTTTTTTTAAAGTAAAAATATAAATTAAAAGAAAAGAAAGAATATTTGAAATTATAAATTTACATTTAAAATTATGATTTTTTTTATATTAATAACTGAAAATACTGTGATTTTAAAAAAAAAATATATATATTTAGAAAAGAAGAAATATGTCATGTCAAACCGTATGTGTGTGCGTGCACGCATGCAGAGAGAGAGAAAGAGAAGTACGCCCAACTACTTTTTTTCAGGTATCAGTTTCATGAAAAAAAAGTCTCGTTAACAAAGAGTAACAATAACCAATTGGATTACTACAGTTGTTAAGTAAACTATACCGAAAAGCTAAAGTTACTATGGATTTTTGTTAGGAACCCAAAAATTGGATTCCCACATAATTAGAGGAAGAACACTAATATTTAGAAAAGAATAAGAAATAATAGGAGAGAATCTCTCCAAACAAGATATACAAGAGCGGATACACTCAAGGTAAAATGCATCCTTCAACCGGGATATCAGTTAAGAAAATTCTAATTTGGCAAAGATCCTCTTAAATGGGACGAGAACCAGGTACTTACCCGGTACCAGTACTCGTGTTACTCGGTTTTTCCACATTATTTTATTTCGAGTGAAATTGATGATTTTCTTATGTATTAATATATTATTATTTGAGTTAATTTGTTATTGTAAGCGAACACAATTTACGATTTTTTAAATTTTTATTGTGAATTTGTATTATAAATTGAACAATCTAACTCTCTAAATTAAATTATATAAAAAAATTATGATAACCTACAATACTTCTTTTATTGATGAGTAGACTGGATCCAAATAAATAAAATAAGGCAATAGCAATAAATTAACAAAATGCCTACTAGTGTCAACACATGGTCATGTGGTACAATTTCACATTTCTCAGACAAATCAAAAGCAATTGAAAATATTCCCAGTTGGAAACATTCAGTAGTTCTGTTCGAAGTATAAGATACATATACTAGGCATACCTGTAAGAATAGCTTGATCAACACGTACTTCATTACTTAGCATCTCAATCATCTTCATATCAGCAGGAATTTTGCACCCCACTATTTAATTAACAACAAAAAAAAATCAACTTTCAGCATTCCATGTTCAGATACTCAAGTAAACCAGTTTGTTTTGGCACTGCATAACCAGCTCACCAGAAACTTCCACAATATCCCCAGGAACAAGTTCAGTTGCAGGAAGTATCGAAAAACAACCTGCACGAAATAGACTCCCACACTTCAAATTTTGTATGTCCTGAACTAGCTTTAACCAATTATTTAAAAATACCCATAATATCATCATGCTATAGGGAAGAAAACACATAAAACAATTTGAAAGCATGAAGTCTAACGATTAAACTACAACTACATGGGAAGGGTGGGTTGAGAAAACGGAGGTAGACTGGATTGCAGAGGTTTGAAAATATACACACATCCACAAACTATACCAAGTGAACATTAAAACTCTTCACGAATGTTTTATGTTTCTTTGTTTCCGTTCTTTTTTAACTTCTGTGACGGATTGGGATATCTACTCCAAGTATTGAGAAAAGCAACAATAACCAAAGTCCTTTTCCACTCGAAATATGGCTTACTATTGCAAGTTGCAACAATGCCAGCAGTAGGGTACTACTGCCTTGTTCACAAACTCTGAATATGAAGAAAACTTTTGAAATATGCAGAGATACAACAAATAACATACTAAAAGGCTTGTCAATAGCCAACAATGGACACACCATCAGCCATAGATTACATGAACAAGCCAAGTATAGATTTGTAATATATTTCCCAAGGGAATAGAGAAAAGAAATGGATCTAACTTAAACTGTTAATAGGTAGGACAAAACATAGGTGTATTTCCTTGGGTGCTATTTTTTTTTTGGCTCTCCAATCACAATTCAACACATTGACGGTGTATCTAGTGGTATAAAGAGAATCATTTTAAATTTAAAATAAATTGAAAAATTTGGTGTCATGGTATAATTGGTGAACAGCACTAACGGTGCCTACAGAACAACACCTAAGTTTTGTCCTAATAGAAATTATTCATAAAAGAGGCAACAACAACAAATTACCTTAAAAACTATTCCACCCTTTTATTTAATTAAAGGTTGTGATTATATGGATAAATTATACAGAGTAAAGACACCGTACTTGATTAAAGTTCTCTGCTTATGATAGGATTGCCAGTCAAACAAGGCTTCCTATTAGGAAGGTGTATGAGAGAAGGAACTGAGTTTAATTTCTATGTGTTAGTTTTGTTAACTATTGAGTTTTGTCAGCTGTAAATCCTAACTGATTAGTTAGGATGGTTAGTATAAATAACAAAAGCTTAGTCTTCAATAGGTAGGCAGTTAGAGAGTTAATTGGTTGGAACTGAATTGCAGGACAATTCAGTTGGCATATCTGTAACTGATACTCTATTCATTTTTCTCAGTTTCAATAATATATTCTTGAGAGAAACCATTCTTGATTTTCTCTCCTTCATTTGTTCTTGAGTTTTTTCTTCAGTTTTACATTCCAGATCTAACACCTTACCTACTCCCACATCTCAAAAAAAAAAATAGGAAGGATAGAAAGTACTAGCAAAAGCTTATCATCAAAATCATTTTTTTTTACTTACCACTATTAGCAAGGCGTTTTACAGAAAAATTGAGGTGAAACAAACTGCGCAGTGGCATGACATATTAGTTATTAAAAAAAAAAAGGCAACACTAATTTACATCAAACATATCACAATCAATAAAGTGCATCAAACTATCATACTACTCATGCTACATAGAATCAGATAGGTATAGAAGTTTTGTTACCATTTCGCAAGACAGTTGCCACATCAGCTTGATAGGCACGTAGCTCCTAAGACAATGAAAAAATACGGGAAGAGATGAAAGTTTGCTCAACTTGAAACAATAAACATACGAGAATTCGAAATAAAACTGACCTTCTTGTAACCAATTTTGATTAGGCATACCATGTAAGGTATGCGATAATACTATCCAATATTTAATTATGTGTAGTAAGATTGGATAAACAATTTAAAAAATAACATTTTAAACATAATACATTTTAATAAATAAAAAAATCATATTTACTTCTGGAGGAATAATACCCTAAATTATAGAAGAAAAAAATCATGACAAATGTATACATTTAATAAATAAAAAATCAGGTCTTCCGTTTATAGATTATAAAATCTATGTAGTCAGTTGCGACCGTCGCGGTGACCCTGCACTACGCAAAACGGTGTTACAGCGCGGATTAGGGTTGCGGCTATAGCAGTGTTCTTCGCGGTGCAATCGCGGGTGGGAGAAGACGAATACACAGGGAAGAAATGCTACAATAAGTTAAGGATGGAAAGTCAGAAATACCCTCACTTTTTAAAATGTTTTAGGGTTTTTTAATTTCTTTTTTGTCTTTCTAGGTTATTTTTAAGTATAAAAATAAAATAAGAAAGGGTATAGACATTCAGTAATTGTAGGGGACTTTCTATTTGAAAGTTATGTTCCGAAGCTTCTTCTCATCACCCTTCTTCTCCTGCCAACATAGCTTTCTTTTCAAAGCAAAGATTTCAACTCGTCCCTGTCTTCTCATCCCTGCTCTGTTCTCGTCCCTACCAACAGAGCTTTCTTCTCAAAGCTTTCTCATAGTACCCCATTATTGTGCTCTGTTTTTTTGTTTCTGCGTTTCAGTCCTCTATTTTGCTTTATATTATATCTGAAATATTAGTAGCAATGAACTTTAAAGTTATGACTAATGAATATGTATTAAGTGTTAGCATTTTTCTATTTTTTAGGCTCTATATGTGTATGGTATAAATTGCTTGTAATGTGTCCCTATACTTCGACGTAGCGGTCATTCCGCTACCTGCTACACCGCTATAGTGTTTTGGGGGTTGTCCTCTACGCTATCTACTACTGACTACATCACTTTTATGTAAAAAGAATGTAATGAATAAGTTTATAATATACAGCATTCACAACAAACAACTGATAAAGTCATAAATTATTATTTCAGTCTATCCTATCTAGCCTAATACGGCATGCCAATCAAGTCCTTAGCCTTAAATTTGGGAAAACTTATGCAAAACCGGTGAAATTTTGATAATACAAAATTCTTATAGGCAAAATTGTTTGGATGTATAATTTTTTCAAATTTACCTCAAGAGCTTTTTCAGCATTTGTTTCTGTGATCACTCCCACAGCTGCATTGGCAGCCAATATCATCAGAATAACCTGCACATGCAATTAATTTTTTTGGTATCAGAAAAAATGTACAATAATGAAACTAATCCAGTAGTCAAAGATAATATTCCCAATATGATAAGGACAAGGTCGTGCAGCATTGTACATGTGAACTCTACAACTTGAAAAGAACACAATAAGCTCATAATCTGCAGATGCAATTTAAAGGACACAGCTTTCACATCTTTGTGCTAAATTATTATTAATGCAGCACCCATTAAAGAAAATAAGCATTTCTCTGAATAGAAGAAACTGTCCACAAAAACATTAAACACAACACATAAGTGCACAACAATCTTACAGAAGGCTCCAGAAATGCCATCAAGCCTGTTTCTCCATTAATTAATGCCAGAATAAATGATATAAGAGCGGCTGCTATTAGTATCTTTACAAGCAAATCATCAAATTGCTTCAAAACCAATTTCCAAAACGGAGCTCCTATCATTTCAAAATTGACAGGAACTAATTAGTTACAACAAGAATCACTTAAGCTTTAAACGTTGAACAAAATATTACAGTATCACAAATCCAACAATGAACTGGAGCAAGAACTATGAACACCTCAATCGTATGAGATGAAGTTTCTAACAGTGGTAGTACAATCGTTAATGGGCTTTTTTGGATGACCCTCAAATTGCTTATATCCACAATACAATAAATCTAAATTAATTTATTTTTCTATAACTAGCACAGCCTTGACTGGCCAGAAAACAACTACCTGTCAAGCAAACTAACATTTTCATCTATCAGATACAATGTTGAAGTGTAATGGTGAAATATTGTCAATTAAGATCAAAAGCAAACCATACTTTGTACATGCACAACAATAAAAACCATTGAGTTACCTTACATTACATATTATTTTTTTAAAAGTAAGTGCAAACACCATATACTTACTTTGATCTTCATGCAGCACTGTGTAGCAGGCAGATACCATGCACCAAAAGAAAAGGCAAGAAATGTTCAGAGATCAATAAAATAGCAACAAATTGAATACTTGAATAAAACAAGTTTGAACATATGCATAAGATTAACATCCCTATACTGTGATAAGCAACTTTTTTTAGGGATTCAAAATACTTGACTTTAAATTATAGTGAACCCACTGAATTTGTATTCGTCCCAGATTTACTTTTCCTAATATAGGGAATTTTAATTTCCACCACGATAGGTGGAATTTTAAAATTTCACTTTTCTGTTGTAACATTACTTTCTGAAACATACTGTGTTGTAACTTAGTACCCTCAAACGTCTCAAAACCCATTCGTGATTTAAACCTTGGCTAATTCATTCTAGCCTTGGGTCAGCACACTCAAAGGGTTTGCATCAATTATCTCCTCTCTTGTCTCTTGTTAACATTTAGCACTTCTCTCTCATTCACATCTTTCAGTTCCCTTTCTTCTCTGTTAGTGTTTAGATGGGTTTATGTTGTGTAAGATGAAATGTTCATGTTTGTTTCAGAGTAAACTGCTAATAAAATGAGTATTTGTTATGCTCTGTGTTTGAAACGGTTTAGATCACATGCTTTGAGTTTGTAACAAATGTTGAGTCTAGATTGTAGAACCGCTGTCAAGTATGCATCATAGCTTACTTTAAGTGAATTGGATCTTATTTATTTGATCCATTCCATATTCAACCAGTACCCTTTTCTATTTTTGGAATAACTTATTTGATTATATGGTGGGTGACACTCATGCATCTCAATTCAGCAGTCTTATTCAATTATGTATCCAATACATAAAATCTTCTTTTGAGAAGTCTTAGTGAAGAAATTTTAATAATTTTATATATATAAACAAGGGATTTTATAAATGAAGGAAATTCAATAACTTCATAACAAAAAAAGATTTTGAAAATGAAGGAAATCAATTAAAGCAACTAAACTCCCTTGTATTTTAAATTCTTTCAAATTTTAAAATAGCATATCCCAGCTCACCCTTAATATACCAGGTTCAGTAGTTTGTTTTTGCCATCCTGTGTACCGTCAATATAAACTAGGTTGTTACATCACTAATACAAATTCATTTGAATTTAAAACCGCATTCCTTGATATCACTTGTCCATAAACCAAAAATTACTGTGGGAAAAAAAGTTAATAAGTGCATGGTCCTATTGAAGGCGTACCGTTTGTACCATAAAGTCTACCATGTTGTACCACCTGAGAAAAAGAGAAAAAATAATTATTATTTGGAACCACTAACATTGTGACCGAACATAGAGGATAAGGAAAATCCAACTACTCATAAATCTGACCAAAAAAAAGGAAAAGAAAAGGAAATTGAAGTACCTGAGTGTCTGATAAACCCTTTGTTGGGTCCACTCCAAAGAAATCAAGGACCTAACCAACCAGAAAAAAAAAATTAATAATATAGTAATCATCACCATCATTGTTATCTAGAGGCTAATGCTAAATGTAATAAAAAAGTGAATCATCATTTCAGTCCTTCAAATTGTAGGGGTCAGACAATTCAGTCTTCAATACTTACGAAATGACAAGTTAGTACCAAAAATTCAAAACTGGCAATCAATTTAGTCCCTCTGTCAGATTAGAAATACTGAGTTGGCACATTGTTTAGGGCAGGCTTAGTTGGAGCATGTTTCCAAAATTTTGTTTAGAGCTTTCGTTAATTTATATTTTGCGATCAAGAATCATCAAAATTGATTGACAGAGGAACTATATTGATTGACGACCTTCAATTTTAGGGACTAATTTAACAACCAATTTAACATTCCAAGCAGATAGTGAGTTAGAATACCGACATTTTATATTGAAAACAAAATATGTTCTGCATCCAGAACTTCTTTCTGAAGTTATAATAAGATTCTGTGGTTTTAGCAGCAACAAGCAGTTAGATAAGCAGTGGGAGTTTACCTCGGGAATAGATCTACCAAAGGCGTCGTCCATGAATGGAGAATTGGATTGGAGACAAGAGCCTCACGAACTAGGCTTTGCGTTGCTTGAAGTTTTAGAGGGAAAGAGAAGAAGAATGTTTGAGTGTCATGCCCAATTCTTCAATTTTCAGTCTCAGTGGCTTCGGGTTTTCCTCTGGCACCTACTACTAATGTGGGGCAGCACCGCCTTTATAACAAATCAATGTCGTATTCGGCCTATTTAATCCCAATTGTTTTCGGATTTCTAGGGCTCATTGCCAGTTAACACAACTCAAAACTTGGCATATAGATAGTATGCAGTAGAAGACCCTTGGAAGTTCACTTTGGCCTCTGCCAGCAACAAATAGTGCATTAGATTAAACTTCACTGTAGAACTAACTTATAATAAACTTGTAAATATGTAGTTTCTTCAGAATCTAAAACCTAATGCAAAGGGGAGGCAATGCAGGTGACTTAGAAAAATGCAATATGAATCCAATATAATGTCAAGTTGAACTATGCAAAGGAATCTAAAGAAAACACTAACTGCAGTTAAATCATGCTAAGAGCCTTTTTGGTATAGAACACAAACTACATTCAACAATAATAATAGATCGTATTTTTCCTCCAATTCAATATATAAAGAATCCATTAATACATTTCTATCTATCTTTCCATTGCAAGAATTACTACTACTTCAAAATGAACGTGAAAAAACAGATTAATTAATAACCAGAAGTAGGAAAGGTTCACAAACAAAGGCATTGAGTAATACATCCTTCACACGAGTATACCAAATTCGAAAGAAAAAAAAAGATAAAAATAGGGAACAATAGTGTGATTGACAAAATTTCTCAAATCATATTAAACAGACAGCGCAATTCGATTCAGCTAAGTGCAAGGAGAAAATTAAAGCAATGGAGAAATTCATTCATGGACAAATTTAAATACGCAAATCATATCTATAGAGTGAGGCAAAAAAAATTGATCACACGGCGAAGGATTACCTACCTGAAATGGCTCGCCGGAGTTGCGATTTCTGGAATAGAACGGAAGAAATCGCAACGGCGGCGAATGGTGTTTGGGATCTGAGGTAGGGTTCACGTGATGCGGTGGTTTGTGCTGAGAGAGAGTGAGGCGTAAGTGAGGGACAAAGGTAGAGAAAGTGTAGATTTGTTGTAAGAGTTTACTTCTCCATCATCTTACCGGTTTCTCCGCAGCGGAGGAGTTAAGTTTTTACGCGGGTCCCACTTTTTTTTTTTCCTTTATTTACTTTTTATTGCATCCAAACAAGGAAATACAACTCTATGGCTTCATTTCCATTTACTTTTTTTCTTCTCTCGAATTGTTTTCCGTTCCAAACAAGGGGTAACTTCGACTCGTTGTGTTTTGGATTATCTTGGCCATTGATTTATAATCTTATAATATATAATGTATTTTAATATATTAATGTGCTTTAAATATAGACGGTTGGATTCTGATCAAAGGACCTTAAATCTATCCACGCAGGAATTCTTTGACGGCAGGGAATCGAGCTTTTCACAATATTGTAAGTATGTCTTGTTATATCAATTGTTGTATTTCTCCAACGTTGCCCAGAGTTAGACATATATAAAATTATTATTCATTTATATAATATTTATAAAACAATTACATATATTATTATTACTACACTTTTATACTGAATAAATATTACATAAAGTAAAAATGTGATAGATCCAATAGTAAAAATATCTATATACTAATGAACAAAAAAATAACTCATATCAAAATTCGTAGTTCATTATCCCCATAAAGTATAAAATAAATAAATTTCAATTGTATTAGAGGCAATACAAAACAATAGTGTATATAGAATCAAGGTTATCAAAATTAAATATTAATCAATACATAAAAACTTATGAATTTACGATTTTAGGTGTTAAAATAAATCAATTCAATACTAAATTTGATAACTGTGTTATAGAACCAAATTAATGCACGGGGGATTCTCAAAATTTTGAGTAAATTTATGTAGATTCACACTATATTATATATAGTTTTTACCGTAATTTAAAACGTTGGTCCAATTTTAAAGTTTAACTTAAAATTCCACTTTACAATCTTCTCCAACACCTTTTGTATTATCTCTCGCTTCAAATTCAGCAAATTTTCTCTAACCGTGTGTATTTCTCTTTTCATTATTGTTCCATCTTCTTTAGTATAAAATTAATTAGTTTGATTTGGTGAGATGATTTATTTAGTTTTATTTTATACAAATTTAGGAGTATGAAATTTTATTATAATTCTTTTGCATAGTTATGCTATATAGTTAAGCCAAAAGTTCGAATTATTGATGTATTCATGGTATTATAATATTATATATATATATATATTATAATTTTAATATTTTTTATTATGAGGTAAATTCAACAAATTCACATATGGAGTTTACGTGTCAGGTTCACCAAAGAAAATAAATTTTCTTAAAAATGTGAGTTTGACAACCTTGTATGTGACTAATAGAATGAACACACTTAGGCATAAAAAAATCATAAATTAATAATTCATATTAAAAATTTATGTTAAAATAAAAATATAAATGAATAAGTGATGATAAAAAAGAGAAAACCATCAATTTAGTCCTTAAACTATTCCTCTATCTCCAATTTAGTCCATAAACTATAAAAAATATAATAAATAGTATATAAATTATCATTAATTTATCAATATAATTTTCTAAATTATCATTCACTCTTATATTTTTAAAATGATTGAGAAACTAATTAAAAAAAATTTATAAATAAAGGAAAAATAAAAAACAAAATTTGTTGAGAAAATTGCATTGATAAAAAAATATTTTTAATAAATAAATAAAAAATTGATCATTAATCCATCAATTTAGTTTCTGAACTATTATTC
>JBBPBS010000276.1:6611880-6625996 GCA_037974835.1 Cicer judaicum
TTTTTTATAATTTTATTTTCAATATATAAATTGGTTACATTTTAATATTTATATATTAAAATATTTAAAATTAAAATGAAAACTAAAATTTTAAATATTTAAAATTTATTTATTTTATCCAACAATAATTCAAAATTTTACAATATGTAGATAACATATTTAACATTTTATTTATTTTATTTTTAATATTTTAAAATATAAAGAAAATAAGTAATAACAATAATTACAGTAATAATTAATATAAAAATTATTTTATTGAAGTCACAAATGTCATTTTATTAATGAGTGTCACATTATAAACAATGATGGAGGACCAAAAGAATTTCAATAATTAATTAATAAAAGACAAAAAACTAATTTTAAAAATAAAGAACTAAAATTAAATTTTTGACAAAATAGAGAACCAAAAAATACTTTTAAATCTAAATAACATGACAGTATGATTTCAAAAATTAACGACATGCATTAAATATTTATCCACCAAAACTATTAAAATTGAAGAAATAAATAAGATATTAACTTGAACTTTAGCACCTCCATTTGCATCTTGACAACAACGACAGCAAATTTATCTGCATTTTTTATAATACTTTGTCATACAAAAAATTCCCCCAATTATTGATGAACCTATAGCGTGATTCCATAATAATTGCTCTACTCACAATTGATTTTTTTTAGAGTATATTTATGAAATTAATTTTATGCAGAGCTGGTTCCTTTTTATGTACTTAATAGTTTTAATTTAGCTGAGCAGACCATTTATTATTTTCAATTGGTTTATGTTTATTAATGGGAAAAAGAAAAAGAAAAAGGAACGAAGTTAGACATGTATGGTAATAATTAATTAATTAATTAACTAAGAAATTGCAATGAGAAACCCCTTTTTTACATTGTTCCAAACTGCTTTGGCAAAGGGACAGCATCATATTAAAAAACAGCAAAATTACACAGAAAATAGCTATTCCTTCTTTATTTGAAGCTATCCCTTTGACCTTTGTCCTCGAACACCTTGCATATCCTTTCATACTCCTTAATTTTAGCTTTTGCAGCAAAGAAAGCTACAGCTACAATTTTCATTTCCTTTCTTCTTCATTACAACCACCTAATAAACAACCCACATAATTAGCATTTTTTTATGTACATGTAAGTCTTTGCAAGTTCAACATGTCATACACGATCCAATAAAATCACACCACCTAATTTAATAAGCTGACATCTCGAGAACTAAAAGCAACTGTGTTTGAATTTTTACCGGAATTAAAACAAAAAAAAAAAAAATTATAATTTCGTATATTAATCATATTTAAACGGCTAATAAATCACCTGGTTCCTCTGAAGCTTGATTTCCACCAAGAGAGCGCTCTAAGAAACTTGAATGCTTCTGTAATTTAGTCTTTCTCTGCTGAGAATTACAAATTTAGTTCAACACAATACATAACACACTGTACTAATGGATATATATTGGATCAAGTAATAATACAACTTGAGATATATATATTTATTTACCTTTATTATTCTCGTTGCAGAGAAAGAAGGGGGAAAATCAAGTGTGTTCTCAACTGCTCCATTCCCTGGGAAATTGACTTTCATCTATTCAATTAAAATAAAAATCCATTAGCTCCAGACACACACAAAATGTTGCTTAGGAGAAATTTGTTATGAACACACATAGATAATTATGTGAATGAGAATATGTTCTTCATGAATCATAACATCTGATTTGAGTTCAAATCCGATAAATTTTCTCATCTCCAATTTTATTTTATTTTTGAATATTTTGAGTGAGACATTAAATTAGCATTGTGACTTGCCTTGGGATAATTAAGAACAGGGGAACTAGCAGTATCATCAAGAGGTGAAGGTTGTTGACTTTTTCTACCATATTCTTTGACTTTCTTTTTGGATTCTTTAGAAGATGAAGAATGCCAATTTACACAATAAGGTTGTTGTTGATAATCTTCCTCTACATGATAATGTGGAGGTCCAGAAGAAGCATCAGAAACCATGGATAAATCTTCTTCTTCTTCTTCCTCTTCCATTGTTGCTCCTTTTCCTTCATATTCCACTTTCCCACTTTGCCTATGAAAATGTTTTTCAGAAAAAGAAGAATGGTTCAAGTAATTAGTCCAACCAGATTCACTTTCACTATTGTATTGTGAATTTGACATATCCATTTTTTTTTTTAAAGAGACCCTTTTCTTAATTTATTAGACAAATGCACTAAGATAGGAATAACTAACAAGACTCTTATATAGATTTTGGTAAGTGAGTGAATATGAGAGTAGAGTGGTGAAGAACCTATAGAGCTAGAATTTCTTTTGGTGATTGTTAATGTGTTTGTTGACACAGTATAAGTAGAAGAAATAGAGGAAGGTGAAATAAATAAATAAATGAATGATTAATTAAGTGACATAAAGAGGCAAAAAAGAGAAAGAGAGGGAAACAAACGAATCACACTAGAATTCTAAACTGCCTGTCCCTTTACTCACTCCTTTCGCCTTCTTATTTTATCTTTATGCGAATGAAATCAATATTTGCCAGTTGGCTTTGTGTGCATGTGTACTACAGTGTCAGTTAGTGTTGTAGACTCACTGCATAATGTGAGTGATTGAGAGAGAGAGAGAGAGAATGGATGAATGAATGAAGAGAAAAGAAAGTGAAAGACAGAGAGATTATACATGGCTGAATTACCAATTACCATGATTCCATATATATGAACTCAACATAGTGCTCTGTCCTTTCAAGTTAAAAAATAAATACTTTTTATTTATTTATTTAATGTTTGGTACAGTTATCATCACTAATGATTTTTTAATTATTATATATTTGTCTTTCCATTAATGGTTAATAGAAAACATAGTACCAACAAACTAATTTATTTCAAGTATTGTCTTTTCTTAATAATGTTTTTAGTGAACAGTTTTGACACTACAATATCAATTATAATGCAACATATATAAACTAAGGTGAATTTGTATATTTTGTGTTGTGCTCATGATTCACTTCTTATATTTTCAATTATTTTGGTTTCTTCAACATTTTAAGTTGAAAATGGTGGGGGTGCATGGAAAGTAATATTGGATGTAATAATATAATGTAACAAAAGGATTAGACACCAATCCATTCTTGGAGCTAGACAGTCCAATGTTTCATAAAGAGAAACAATTGTGGTAAGCACAAAATTTGAGTGTAATAATGCCAACAAAAAGAAACAATGGTTACAGAAAAAATAAAATAAAAATGACTGCTATAGTTATATATTTAATGAGTAGAATATTCTCTTTAATTTAATGCTTAAATGCCCTGCATGCAGGCATGACCATGATAGAGATTTTATTTGGACAAGCAGAGGACCCTCTCGTTTATGTACTCTTTGGATTTTTCCTAAACGTTACTCAAGTATAGTATAGTAGTAACATTTAATTGTAATTTTTCATGATAAAAATCAAATTAAATTCAGAAATTGATTCATGGCTTGAAAGGACACAGTAGAAAATAAATATCATAATATAGACTAAGTTATAAGTGATACCACGTGTACAAATTGTTTTTAGTGACAAAAAAACTCAGCTCACCCAAATTTGAAGAAAATCCATATGGTACTTATAACACTTATATGGCCCAGTACAGTAACTAGCTATTACCATATGTGTGATTTTGTACTGGGAAAATAATGTCACATTTGGGTAACACTATGCTTGGGATCCGACACTTTGTGCCAGATATCAACCTGGCTTACTATATCTTATGCAATGTACAGGTAGAAGATACCTTTCAAATAGTAGTAAAAAGTGAAAATGCAATTGTTCCGTAACGACAACTAAATTCTCAACAGTAACAACATTAATATGCATTGTCTCAAATTTCAATTTCGGATTTTCTATTTCAAAATAACTCATCAGTGCTTGTAATTTTTACCTACACATTTATCATATAATCACACATCTCTCTTTCAATTTACACAACACACATTAAGTTTTTAATCAATACTCATTAAACTGTTAATCCTTAAATATGTTTAATTTACTTTTTAAAAAAATATGTTTAACTTATATTTTGACAAAAATATGTTTTATTTATATTTCTTAAAAAATATTTATACTTTAGGCAATGGTGGTGACTCCAAAAATTTCTTCCGATGGAGGCAATAAAATAGTATATATATTTATACCAATAACAAATATTAATAACTCTTATAAAATACATAATTATAATGACTAAACAAACTCAAAATACATAAAAGTTACTACAAATCATAGTTGTCATATATCACTCCCTACATATATAATTTACAAATTCAATCTATCATCCTCGTTATAATAATCGTCTATTTAATTATTTTCAAAGTTCATAGTACAAACACATCTTTCGATAATTACAATTGTCACGTTCAAAATTAAAAATTAACTTTATAAATAAATATATCATTAGATACACAATATAATTATTTAAAACTAAAAGATTTTATAGAGACTTAATTAAAATAATAGTTTATTAAACTAATTTTTTTATTTAATTGTGTGGGCAAGAGCCCCATTAGCGCTACAGTAGATCCGTTCCTCACTATAGTACATAGAGAGAATCCTAGATACTTTTCTATATTGGTTTTGATTTTGAATTGATTTTGTAAGTATTGAATTACTATAAAGTAGTTTATGCATGGATAATCAAATAACTCAGTGCCCCTAGCTGATTACAAGCAGCCAATTCTATTCATTATTTATTTTTATTTATAAAGTTATTAGGTCAATTGACATTGAAATGTGACTTTACGTAAAGGTGTCCCGCCATTGTAATAGATTATGTCTTTTTGCAATTTTCGGATTTGCATGTTACTCTGTTAAGCACTTGAGTTATCAAAATCATATCTACTTCCGTAGTCAGCCAAAGCTTGGGCCCTCAACTATCTTAAACTAAAAGTAAAAAACAAATTCATTGGAATTTGGGATTCTTAGTTTTTTTTAGGCAAAAGATTCTTAATGTATGTTTGGTTTGGATGTTTTTATAAAATTCAAAGTGTAATTCAACATATACTAAGTTTTATAGAATTGAAAAAAAATTAATATCAAATGTTTATCTTTTGATTTTGTTCACATTGGGGAAGAGGTTTAAATAGCAATTTGAAATTTTGTTATGATAGTTCGTGGAATTTGTTTTCAAATAATTAACTTATTTAATTCAGAAAAACATTGTTAATTTGATCCAAGAACAACATGGAATTTATTAAAAAAAATATATAATAAATAATATGAACACCATATTATATTGCTAATACCTTTTTATCTATGCATCAATGTTGTTGTTTTTTTCAAGAATTTAATCGTACAATTCATCCACACTAAAATATAAAAAATAAAATAAAATACTTATATTTTTATGTTCGTATGAAATATTCATACAAATATTATATAAGTTGTATTTAAGGTAACTATACGAAATACAATTTATTGAAATAAAAAAATAATAATAATAACAAGTATATGACAGAGTGTATCTCCGATAGGTTTGGGTTTTGTAGTCGTTATCATGCCAACAAGATGAGCGTCACTGTATGAGGATGGGCTATTCTAACCGCACGAGCTTTACTACTACTACGGTCACTATCTTAAGCCAAGGTCAAACATTGCACATTGCGCAAAGACACCAACACCACTCATTTATATACATACATGCTTAAACTAAATTCTTATTTTTTTGACAAGATGCTTAAACTAAAATCTCTCAACAGATTTATTACTTTTCCTTTCACACTTGAGAAAATCAATCTAGTCCATATCACATGTCAATTTCCTACCTTCGTTAACAGCAAGTACAAAGTTGATTGATTAATTAATCATCAACATTACAATTATTATTATCAATTAATAAAAGCGTACGCACGAACGAACGATTATGTTATCAATTATTAACTGGATTGCATTGAATAATGATAATGATAGTACAGTTGTTATTCATGAACCACTAGTTTTTATTTGGAAGTTGGGAAAGGCTTGGCTGAAGCGTGACAAAAAACATTTTTCAATATAAAAAGAGGTCCTACCGGGAGTCGAACCCAGGTCGCTGGATTCAAAGTCCAGAGTGCTAACCACTACACCATAGAACCGTCTTGATGTTAGGTTAACAAAATTTACTAATAAAAAAGAACAGAGAAAACAAATTAACTTAGATAACCATTTGTTTTTATACAATGTGTATGACGATTCTCGATGTCACAACAAACTAGTGAGTTAATACTTTCGTCATTTTAAGATGCCCTCCAATCAATCAGTTTTTATTTTTGGGTTGCATCAATCTATTTTTATTTAGTTACTTTGTAATATTTTATTTTTTATTACAAAAACTTTTTTTTTACTTAGAAGATGGATTTGTTTAAAAAGTGTTAATTACAAATTTCCTTTTTTATGTAGTAATGAATTATTTAAATTTGGGACTTATACAATATATTTGTAAATTAATATATTTTTATATTATTAAATCTAGATAAATAATTGATTGATATCACTTTAATAAATCAGTTTGATTATGATATAAATTTAACACTACTAAATTTTTAAAATTTTTACTTTTGATTTATTTTAATTTTAATTATAAAAACAATTTATATAATTGTTGAAGATTAAATTATATAGACAAATATATCGGTACTATTAATTTAGTTAACATTTAATATATAATATATAAATACCGGCAAAAATAAATTGATGAAAAACGAACTCAACTACTCCATTCATCTCTGATAAGCGAGCAAAAATAAAATAAAAAACATGTGATTCAAAATTTTGAACTACATACATTCATTTTATTTAACATATTTTTATTTATATAGTAAAACAAATAAAATATTAATAATACATTTATTTTAGAGTATCATAAAATTTTGTTTAAATTTAATTTAAGAATTTTGAGACAAAGTCACGTTTCAAGTTCCCACGACATACAAAAAAGAGAAGATAAAATATATCTATATATACTAGTTTTTATTTTGAAGGAATCCATATGTAGTATATAGTATTGGAAACACTACAAACTAGTTGAAATAAATTATAATATGAGGAGGCTATAGGAGAGGAAAAGCGGCGATCCAGCTTCAGCTGACCATGTTTTCCGGATGAGATGACACTCGTGTGATTAATAAGATTCACTTCAGATGCTATCTGGTTTTTTGTCCAAACATACATACAGATCAGCATGCCACACACCACCACGCTTTCTCTGTTTTTTTCCGGTAAAGGTATCGTTGCAAATGAGTTTAATTACACCTCATGATTCTTATATTATTACATAGAGTTAAATATATTTGCAGATGAAATTTATAATTTTATTTTTATTTTTTATAAAATAAAACTATAATTTCTAGTGTTTATAAAGATTTTCAGCAATTAATTTGGTTTCTGTTAAAATAAAACATATTAAATTGACTTTTAAAATTATTTTTTTTAAATTATTTTTTATAAGTATGTTCAACATTATAAAAAATTTATTTAATTGTAATTTTTTAACTTAAAATAAATTAAATATAATTTTTTAAATATAAAAAAATAAAGATAAGAGGAAATAAAATATTAATTTAAAAGTCGAATTTAAATTAATTTTTTATGAAGGAACTTTTTATTCAGTTATAACAATAATTGAAAAAACTTCATTAAAAACATATGTTAACTTAACAAGATCAACCTGCATGCATGATGATTTTGTAGGAATTTATATTTTTATCTTATAAAAAACTAAAATTGAAAGATTGAAATTTTATAGAGATTAAGAATTTATTTAATCATAATATATATAAATTTAATTAATTGGTGATTAACTGATTCTAGTTAACGAAGAATTGAGTTCGAATGATGAAATGAGTTTGGTTAGACCCAAATCAACTTGTAAATTATCAGAACTAAATTCTCGTGAAAATTGAAGAATCGAAAAAAAAAATCTAATTAAAGTAATTAAATTATAACTATCGCACATAAAAGTAATATTTATTTATTTTTTAAAATAGTTTTTTTTTTTATTTATAGATGAAATAATTTAATTATCAGTAGAAATTTATACACAGCAAAATATTAAATTTGAACTCAATATATGATAGTCAATCTAACATGTTAATTAATCTAAGACTTAAGATACATATTAAAAAAGAAATTTGATAATCCTTTTGTCTCTAAATATAGACATCTATTGCATAGTTTATACAAAAATATAATTAAATTGTCCTCTACGAATATATACATTTGATATAGTATTAATTAGTAATGTTTGAAAAAAAGTTATTTAGTAATTTAAAATGAGCTTATATTTTAAGACAATTATTTTTTCTTTCGATTCTTATAATTAGAGAAGGAGGGAGTAGAAATAAAGTTTGAGAAATACTCGTCGTCTTTCCCTGGCAACACTTCAATTACATGATGTATCAGCTTTTAGGGATGCCACATGATTTAGAAAAATCATTGGAGCACTCCAATAATAATATCTCAATTTAACAAAGCCAGCTACATCATATCACAGTTCATGCATATAATTAAGCCAACAACAATTCATTTACAACATCTAAAATGCCTCCTAGTACTTAGAAAATACCATAAACTTTGGTTTTATGCTCCAAATAATTGTAACAATTCAATCTTTTGGGATACACGGATATTGATTAGGGTGAAATTTAGATGACAAACCATCAACTTTGCTATTGAAAGATTTGAATATCTAAGATTCAAGATAAATGTTACAAATGGAAACTTTATCTTGAAGGGGTGTAACCAATCAACACGATTCTTGTAATTTAAAATTCAATGAGCACTTGTTGGTAGCTTACTTCATCTGTTAGTTATAGATTATCCCTTAATCATTTAGCTGTAACATCAGCCATATCTTATGCAACAAATCCTTAACCTTAAGAACTATTAACTATAATTAATATCTACATGTTTAACAATTCCAATCTATCTTATATTTTATGGTACAAACATGTTCTTAAATTATTGTTCCAAACATAATATTTCAATGATATAAAGTAATTTGTAAGATTCATTTAAAGAATTTTATGGAGTTATATCAATAGTGTGAAAAATACTTTATAATCAGAAGTATTGATGTGTTTTAATAAGTCTTTTTTCCAAAAGACTTATGGCGTGCCTGGAACCGCATTAAGATATTTTGGCACACGACCAGCCACAAGCTACTATATGTAGCTTCACCATTTCACGTCCAAATCAACATTAAGACGCGAGGCGAGACACACAATTGTGAATTCATGTAATAATTGTGGTACAATAGAAATTTCAATTCCATGTATCATCTTAGCTTATAGATTCATAAATCTAACACACACAAGAGAACAATGAAGCTTTGCTATACAATAATAATAATCCACAATTGTTTTCTACTTCGTTCATAAAAAATGATATCTAATTAAGTTTTGAACAACAGAGAGAAATCCAAATATACCTACAACACTACCAAGACTAACAACCTTTCAAATCTCTCCATCTAAGGTAAATTAAGCCATCAAGATAATGTGTGTATGCCCCTGCCACAACCAACACATGAAAAAGTTGATGACTGTGACCAGCAATATCAAACTTCCCCGGCATCCACCTCTCGGGTATCCTGGCGACATAAATTACAGCTCCCAAACCATACAAAACTCCCATTAATATCTCATATCCTGTAGTCTGCAAGGCCTCAGGCTCATGCCTATACAATACCAACTTATGCATTATCGGCGCCACGCCTGAAAACCCCATCAAAAAGAAGAGAGAAGCGCGGTACTTCCTAAACTCGGACTTTTGGAAAAAAGGTAGAAGAGAGAAAACAATAGTAGCAATTCCCATTAATGTTATGAAGCCTAAGTAGAGGAAGCAAAAGAAAGGGTTGCACATGAATGAGTAATATACAGGAGGGTAAAATGAAGTTGAAATTAATGCAGCAATTCCAGCATAGTCAATTCTTAGCATTATGTAAGAAAGGCGTTGTGAGTGACAAGCAAGGAGGTGGCATGTGCTGCTGGCTAATAAACAGAACATAGCTCCACCTAAGAAGGCATAAAATGGCCACCTTGTAATTGGTTGGACTATTGAAGGGAGTACAAACTCCATTGTTTCATCTTTAAATTCATTCTGTAATCAACAGTATAGCAAAGTTTAAGAAGCCAAATTCTCCCAATCTCAATGATTATTGGTAGATGTTAGTGTCTAGTATAACACAGTGCAAATTCTACATCTAACTGCAATACAAGGTATTATTTGTAAACATAGTATAAAAGCATAGTTAAAATGTATGAAAATGCTATATGAAAAATTGTCTGTAATGGTTTTATCTATGCTATTTACAATTTTTGACATATTTGAGGAAAATAAAACCAGTGACCAAAATATACTAACATCTCACTCAGGTTTTATAATGAGTATGAATCCTTTTCGGCAGCTGCACAATGTAATAGTTGTGAGGACTATTAAATTTAGAAATAAGAAGTTTTATCTTTCTAGAACTAATAGTTCTCACAGTTGCTGCACTGTGTACCTGCTGTAGAAGAATTTGAAGATCATGTAAATAACTGCGTATTTGAAGTACATTGACTAACAACTTTGCTGTCAATTTTGTGTGTCAAAATCTCATTTCTTGGACTAAAACAAAACAAAGTGACAGTTTTGTAATTAAGAATGAAAAACAGAAAACATTTTCAGAAACAAAATGAACTTTTCATAATCCAAATCCAAAATACATAACAAATTGGAATGAGGACTTACTGGGGAAAACTTCTTGGGAAAGCAACTGGTGAGAAGTTCTATAATATTCCAGCCTGATAACGAGGAGAAGTTCATTGAATGAAGAGATGTACTCAACTCATTTTTAACTTTATGAAGATCAGGCATAATGGGGAGTAAAGGCAAGCACTTCAAAAGCTCTTCATGAATCTTATTCAAATCAGCTTTTCCTAAAAATTCATGCAAATGTTGAAGGGAGTCCACAACCGTTGGAGTTCTCATAGCTGTGTATATGGTGAGAAAGAGAAAAAGGAAGAACCCAATCAAATGCCTGAAACAATGTCATTCACATTAAGTAAGGAAAAGCAAAAAAAAATAAAATTGACACCGTGATAATTAAATATGATTGATCTTAGGCATGTTAACTTATTTGAATTTATATACTGACATAAACACTTATGCAAATGTTGTTTTCAACATATGTTCATAAATTTTATAGGATTGTTTATACAAAAATTAATTTTTAATTTTATCTTTTTATTATAAAAATAACTTATATATTACTTATATGACAATCGCCTATGATATAAATGTTAAATTATGTTGTTTATCCGAACAAAATCTTAAAGATACTTACGTCCAAACATTAATTGTCTCATTATGAATTGAGAAAATACTGAGGAAGACATGCTTCAATGGCCACTCTGATCTATAGTGACCCAATATGAATTCATTGTCCCTTAAGTAATGGGGCAATGAACTGTATTCTATAAGTGGATATTTTGATTTTTCAAATATCTTCATTCTCTTCCATCCCTTTGATTGTGCTCTTTCCTCTTCACCATAAATAACCTTAATATTTTTTTTAAGAGTAGCATTCAATCCTTCACACACACCACATGCCATCTCTGCAATGTGGCAACAAAAGACATTAAAAAAGCATTTTTCAAAATGTTAACTTCAACAAATCACTGGATCTTAATTAGATTTAGAAACCAATGTAGTATTAAAAAAAAAAAAAAAAAACCTTCCTCAATCTTAAAATATAAATAAAAATGAGTGGTAGAAAATTAATTAATTTGGCCAACAATTAATTTGAATAAAATATATTCAATTTTTTTAATCAATTTTTTTTATATTGTTTAATCTAACTTAATTGAATCAGAAGAGACGCCAACACAACACAAGGAAATAAAAATTGTATGAATTTGAACTTGCCTGAAATTGTAGTGGAACTATCCAAAGGAAAAAATCGAAATGCTGGGAAGAGGAAAGAGATAAAATAGTTTCAAAGAAGATGATGAGGATAAGGTGGTGCCGGAAGTTTGTGTCCCGGCATGGAACCATACACAGAACCAATGGGTATTATGCATGAAACTGAAGAGAGCTAAATGTGACATCTAATACCCTATTTCTTAGGTTCTACAAGATTCAATATCCAAACAAAGACGACTCAAAACCTTAAAAATAAGGGGTATTTAGTATTTACCGTTCATGACCAATGATCCCGTTTTTTGTGGCACAGTTAAAGGTCAATTTTTTTCTTTCAAATTTGTTCATTTCATCCTATTTTTTTTTTCTTCATAATCTAAAATCACCCAAAAATTTTAAAAATTTATTTTGAACCAATTTTTCTCTTAAGGAGTTTATTTAAAATTATGCATATTAATCCCTATTTTTTAGAATTTGGCATATTGATCCTATATATTTTTCAAAATTTATAGATTAGTCCCTCACCTTTTTTAAAATTTCCAATTTGACCTAGAACTTTGGACTTTTTTTATAACCACTTTTTTCTATTTATTCTTTTACTCAACTTTTGAAATTAATAAAAATAACTCAATTCTAAATAGTTATTTTTATTTTTTTTAATTACTTTATTCAAACAAATAAGTCAAAGAAGGGAGAATTTTAACTAAGTTATCCAAACAAACAAAACTATAAATAAAAATACCAAAGGCCACTCGAAATATAGTATTCTCAATAATATGATTCAGATTGTTAATAAATAAAAAATGGATTTCCTTTAATTAGTTTGTGATCCAAACATACCATTCATAGAGAGAGATGAAAATAATAGGAAATGAATAAGTGATCTATAAAAATATTTATTCAACATTTCGTCTCCTTCAACACTTCCTCTATATTTAGACTTTATATGACAAAAGGAAGGGTATGTATGAATTTTTTCTTGATAATACTGGTGCAACTTTGGTAGCATCATAAACCATCCTTGTTGTCTTCTCTTTACCCACATAATTTGTTTTGATTTGTTAAGATCAAACTTCAAATCATTACTGTGTCAAAGAAAAAAAACTTCACGTCTTTATAGTTCATAGCATGATGTCTAAGTCTACATTATGTGATCGTGCGGCCAATATATTGTGATAGATAATACAAAGATTACTCATGATGTCGATGTCTATTAAAACTTGATCATAGTAACTAAATGACCTGTCTTTTATATAGTTTCATCCAAGAAGATGGACATTTCTATGCTACCAACAATCACAACTATTATTATGAATCCCTTAAATTCTTGAGGCAACCCATGTATACAAATCCAAAACTTGAAAATTTATTTGCTTTTGCAATCTTGGGTTAAAATTTGAGATCCAGGCGATAAGATGCAAAAATTAATTTGAAGTTTCAAAAACCTATCATGCATACATAAATCCTCGATAAATTTAAAAACAATGTCATAATAATTTTTCCTTAAATGGATTTCAATTCATAATATGAAGGAGTTTCCATAAAAATAATAATTATCTACACAAATTAATAATCTTAATTGGGGAGTTATCTTCCCCTAGTTTACAATATTGTAGGCAATCTTGCTAATAAGTTATTTTCATGGATAAGAAGCTTAGTGAAAAATAGTTTAAAATATGTACATGTTTCTTTAAATGTTCCTCTCCTATTTTATTTGTGCGAGCAAAATACTTTTCGACTCAAATAAATATATTTTAATATTTTGGATAAATTATAAATAGTTTATGCTAACAGATTTTTCTAAATGTTTTATATTTACTTTAGGCTTTATAGTATGTTTAAAATTTGAAAATATAATATTTTAATAAAATAATTTTTTTTTAATTTATAAAAGAACTCATCTAAGACTTTGATTTGTTATTCAATAAGTGTTGGATTAATCGTTTGGTTAACTTATTGTGGTTAGCGGTTGATAACAATATAATATATTGAAGAAAATCCAAATGTAACTATTAATTTTGGTCAAACATCTTTTTTTACAAATTTATCCTTAACAAATTTTTTTTTTAAATTGACTTTAATGCATTTTTTTATCCTTGTTTAAAATAAATTTTCGTTACTCTTATATTTAAAATCGATTTTTTGATCTCTATTATTGATTTTTTTTTGTCATTTACTATTTTTGATGATGTGGCATTCAATGTGATACT
>JBBPBS010000276.1:6630631-6651375 GCA_037974835.1 Cicer judaicum
AGGAAAATTTAAAAAATAGTTTTTTTAGAACACTTGTGTTTTATAAAATTTAAATTTGTATATTGGAATTTTTTTAAAATTTTTCCGTATACATTTAGAAAATCGAACTTTGTATATTAATTTTTTTCAAAGTCTTTTAGGATACAAATGTTTTTTTAGAAAATTATAACTTTATATACCTAAACACTTGAAAATATATTTCTATTACACAAATGTATTTTAAAAAATCGAACTTTGTGTTCCATAATTTTTTTCTATTATAAAAAAAATTCAAAGACAAATAATTTTAAAAAATTCAAACTTTAAACATATAAAAAAATATATAAAATTTGATTTTTTAATTGATTTTATTTTATTTTAGTAAAATGTAAAAGTAAAATCTTCATATTTCTTAATGAGTAAGAATCTAAGTCGAGATATCAATATTTATAATACTCACATGCACTTTACACTAAGGATTTGCATTAAACCCAATGGTTAAATAAGATTCTGTTTTGATTTATACTACAATTATACTTATGTCTAGACCTCAATTTATTCATAAACCTATATACTATACCATATTCAAGTCAAAAAAATTATACTATACCATATGTAAATATACTTTATTCATTAAAATATATTTAAAAAAAGAACTAAAATTAAAAGAATATAATAAAAATATTCTATACTCCACTCTTTAATACAATTAAAATAAAATTGTATTTTTAAAATGATCATTGATATTTATTTGAAGTTTTTCAAATGTAAAAGATAAATAAAAGGATATATCTTGTAAAAAAAAAATATTATTACAATAAGAAAGAAACAAAAAGAAGATACTTTTCATGACATTTATTTGATTCACAATAAGAGGTGGATGATAACCACCTTAGAATGAATCAAGGGAATTTTGCCCAATCTTGATAAACTACATTCCAAACTCATGAAGTCTTCCTTGTGATAGCCAAACAACATTGCACATTGCCAATAATTTTATATTCCATGAGTGCACCGTGCATATTAAAGTAGATTACCATTTTGTCAAATATAAAATACTAAAGGGATGTTTAAACAGTTTGTCTTTAAGGCATTGGAAACCACTCTTTTTAGCAGTAGCCCTGTTTTGTTCTGAATCACGCATAATAGAGACCAACTATTAGTATAGTGTTAAAGGATATTGAGAGTTATTCAATCTTATATATAATATTCATTTGTAATTCACTGTAATATTTTGTTCAATCAATTAACAAGATTATTCAAAAATCTTTCATTTTACTTTCTCAACACAAAAAACAAATGACTGAGATTCAAACACCCCAAACAAAACCTTATTTGTCACAACAATAAATGACAGTACCAAGTAAAAGTAAATTAAGAAATAGAGCTAACATAAACATATTGTAATCTTTTGTCAAAATTCAATTATTTCATTTCATGTCTTAGTCAGCTGCAGCAACTTCACTGCTAGCATTCTTCTCATGGTCACCTTCAAGCTGGCTTAAATTCCCCTTCTCCTTAATCAGTTGAATATGGTGATGTTTGCAATACAGTTTTCCTTCGTGTGCTATGTAATTGGAAGGACTTATAACACACCCTCCATGAATGCATTTGAAACAACTCTTGTGATAAGGTGTTCCATTCACACTAACCTGTGTTATTATCATTTCAAAATCAAAATACTTATTTTCGTTCGTGCAATACATTAAAATATTCATTCCTCAAGCAGAATGAAAATTTTCATACTTAGCTGGCTTAAGGCCATCAAGTTTCTAGATCATGGAAGATGTCATGAATTGTTTGCATGTAAGTGATTTTTACTTGTATACATCAACAGAAAATAATTGTGTGTTGAAATTCTGCTACATTAAAGTGTTATAGTACCGCATTGGTCATTATGTTACAACATTTTGTACTAAACATGATACAACATACAAATAGTAATTTGTTAAAATTCCGCTGTGTGTTATAGTGCTGCTGTAACATCTATTTGACAACACATATAGTTAACATTTATGAATGATGGCATTAAGATGCATTAATAGACTAAAGTTACAGTTTTTGTTACCTTCTCAGTGGGATATACTGTTTTCTGACAACCAGAACATTTCTCTCTGGTTCCACCAAACATGCTTGACACTTTGGCTGCTGCAGGTTTCTGAATATTGATACTCATTAAAAATTAGACAAATGCTAGAAAACTAACTGTACTGTAGTGCATTGTAAATCATCAAGATTTGGGATTGATTACCTCATTATAACTACTTTTTTCTGGTTTAGCAATTTTTGGTGTTCCTGATCAAGCAAAATGAAGTAAAGATGAGTCAGCGCCATTTGAATAAACCACTTAATTAACCTCTTATAGTATAATTGCTTAGGATATAAACTATAAACTATAAAATAAAAGGATGTTTTATCCTTTGATTACCTTCAAAGCTTTTGTCAAGACTACCGGTTCTTTTGAAGAGTTGGTCAAAGTGTGGCCTGCAGTAAAGAACTCCCTCAAAAGAATTATAGTTGCTAAGCTGCAGAACAGTAATCTCTCAGTAAATTAATCTCATAAAATTGAATATATATAGTTTACATGCCTTAATAAACCATAAGGATAAGAGATTTTAATATTATGTGATGGATTTTGGAAATTGATTTGAGCATTTTAGGCATCTGATGAAAAAAAACAAAAGATTGTGAAATCAATTTCAGTTGAAGAAGTGGAGACAGTAAAAGGGAGGGGGGATTAGATCCATCCACCTTACAAGATAAAAAGAAAATGAATGAGATTAATGTGAAAGTAAAATTAATAGAAATGAGGAGAAACATAAAAAAGAATTGGTGAATGGTCAACTGTAGACACCAAATAGAAGATACCTTGAGGGTTCCTTTGCAATGGTGGCATCTGAAGCAACCTTTGTGGTAAATTCGGTTATCTGCAGTCAACTTATCAACTAGATAAACTGTTTTGTCACAAGACATACACTTCTGAGTTGTTCCTGCAAACGCCATGGTTGATTATCTCTGTGTTATTTGTGAGTAGTTAGGAGAGAAGAAAAAAAGAATGAAAAGGAGATAAGGATAAAGGAGTGGATAGGCAGCAGGAGATTGCGGAGACAAATTAAAACACACTCGAATCGATCACTCACACATTACGCTGTCATTCTCAATCATTAACCACCTAATTGCTGCTTTTTTTTTTTTTTGTTCTTTCTAGAGGAAACCACCTAACTAGTAGTCTCTAGCCCCCGAATATCTTTGACCTGGTTCTCTTTTGTTATTCATATTTTAGTATAATGAGATATATATTTAAAAAATAATTAATAATATATTTTAATAATTTATAAAATATTAATCACATAAATTATATGTTAGTGTTGAAAAAGTAGTATTTATTTTTTTTTAAAAAGTTTTTTTATTTATTTTTTAATATCTTTGTCAATTTGTATTCCAATAACACCATTATTCCTTCTTTTGCTTCTCTCGCCTTATTGGCGGCTTAACGCTGTGGTCTACCATATGCTCGTAGTTTTTTTTTGGTCTTCTTATGTTTGAAACTTCCCACTTCTTTTTTTATGAAAATAATATATCAATCATGTAATAGTGAAATTTATAACAACATAGGCATATAATAACATTAAAATCAAAATAAAAAAAATTAAAATACAAATTAAGATAATTTTATTTACAAGAATTAAATTATATAATTATAAGATTTAATTGCAATTTTGGTACTTTTATTTTAACTGAATTACGAAAATAATTTCTCATTTTATTTCTCTTTAATTTTAATCATCAAATAAAATTTTGGTCTAAATTTTGATGAAGTGTTATTTTTCTGAATCACAACACACTATATATGATTCATAAATTTAAGGTATAATTGTTGCACCACAAAATCTTGAGGCAGTTAAAATAATTACAAAAAAATCACACTTCATCAAGGTTGAACCAAAATTTTGTTTGAAGATCAAAACTGAAGATAAATAAAACGGAATAATTATTTTCGTGATTCAGTTAAAATATGAAAATCAAAATTGCAATTAAATCTAATTATAATATATATCTATTTTGTTTATTTAAATTATAATAAATAAAATATAAAAATAATTTTAATTTTAATTAAAATATTTAAAATAAAATTGACCGAATAAATAATAAACTATAAATTATAAATTCAAATACTACTTAAAATAACTTATATTTAAAAAATACTATAAACAAAGTAAAAAAAATTATAAACTCGTGGTAACAGACCGTTATCAAACAAATATTTTTTCCGCACGAACTTAATTATAAACTAATTTATTTGTCATGTAACTCTATTAGCTAACTTGTTTGAGTGGGCAAAAGATGCTCGAAATCTGAAATCCAGTCGAGGGTAGCAATCGCATTATTGGTTTGATATTTTAGTTCAATCAATAAAGCCATTACGTTGGAAAGTTACTTCGTAATATGGGGTATCACGTTCTGAAATGGCAGCTGCTAGAACAACATCATCCAACATCCAGCTGGCCGGCTTTCACTCTCTAATCTCCCTTTTTATATAATAACGCATATTTTATCGAGCTACTCCAATGCCCTTAGACTGTGGTAGTTCAAAAAGAACATTTCTCACGACTTGCATTTTTTTTTTTTTTTGGTCAACACAGCTTGCAATGCTTGAAGTAGTCGGTAGTTTTGCATTTACCATTCTGAAATTGGGCGAGTATTATCCAGTTGTGTAAATCTCTATTAATATACTAGTTGTACACAGGGCCAGCCAATATCATGTGTAACAAGACCAACATGGCCCAATTTTTTTTTATAAAAGTATTAGAATCCAAAAATACTTATATTAACATCAATAAAATAATGAGTTTTTTTATTTAAATATATTAAAAATTTAATTTTAAAAATTAAAATAGAGTGTTCAAAATATTTAGATCGATCTAGTAGTGATATTAAATTTTTATCTCCAAAATGTGAACCAACATGAGATACAATGTAGTGGGTGTAATTAATCAATTTGAGCACAAATAATATGAAGTTATGGACTTGGTGGAGGCAATGGTTACCACAAAATTACAATCTCTCAGTAGGATCCTAATTATGACGAAAGTTTGTGTTTATCACTTAACATTCGCGTCTGTGGTATATGTAAAGATACTGCATACTGTTAACATCAATCGGGCATTTGGTCTAGTGGTATGATTCTCGCTTTGGGTGCGAGAGGTCCGGAGTTCGATTCTCCGAATGCCCCTTTTTTTCAACAATACAAAACATGTAGAATTTAAAATAAAAATTGGTTTTGTAACTAATTATTATTTTAATGATCATAAAACGAAGTCCTTTGTCAAAACCTTTGCTGCATCCAAATTTCCTTCTAGAAGACATAAGACTAGTTCAACACATGTATATACGATAAAATATCGGGTAGAATTCGCCATATTTTATGAATAAAATTACTTACACAGTTAGACTGGTTCAATTCAAAATATTCAACACCCTCTTCCACAAGTAACATGTCCTCTAATTTATTAACCCGCAAATCATTATTCTGAGCAATCATAGAATTTGTCACAATGTCACGTTCTAAAAAGAATAAATTAAACTTTTTCTTCATCTCCAAAAAAAATATAAAAATAGCCACGTTGGAAGTAATACTATAGTATTAAATTGAATTTCAAACCTTTATTTTTGACTTTTGAGGCGTGTACTTTGAAAATAGATCCAGTCATGTCTTGTCTCCCAAACAATCTCGACTAATATATATATACATTTCTCAGTTTCCCCTTAAAATCTAATCTACCAAAAAGTTAATCAATTCCTCAAAGCAATTTCCATATGATGAACCATTTAGTTTGCGGCAGTTTCCAACATCAAGAAGAAGATGATTTACCATGTCCAAGCCCAAGAAAAATATCCAAAAGAAAAGATAACAGAGAAAATAACCCTTATGCTTCAAGAGGCTTAGATAAATTTTCAACCCTTTTAGATGAACTTGATCAAAGAAGAAAGCAAGTTTACTCACAAACGAATCCACATGATATATCTTTTGTTCGTTTTACATATTCCAAAACTGATGATTTCGTTCCCATCATTGTCAAAGTGAAAAATCATAATCAGAAGAAACACAAGAATGATGAAGAACACAAGGTAAAACGTTTTACATCTTTTTCAGAACCAATGGAACAGAAACATAAACATGTGGAAGAAACAAAACAACCCAAGATGGAATTATTATCTCATCATGATTGTGATAAAAAGGCAGAGAAGAAGATTGAAAGCTTTGGAGTGTCTTGGAATATGCCTTCTTTTTATGTTCCAGCTGTTATGATATTGATTTTGTTGTTGTTGACTGTGTTTGGAAGATCATTTGCAACGGTTTGCACATGTGTTATGTGGTATATAGTTCCCATCTTGAAAGATAGTTCGAATGATCAAGGAAAATCAATAAAGAAGAAGAATATAGTGGTTACTGAAGGAAAACATAGACACCAGAAAAGCTGGTGAAGATAATCTTTTATATGGGTTTTCTTCTTCTATTTCTGTTTTTGGATTTAGGAATAGGAGTTTTCTTTGTGTAAATTATTACATATGTGTATGTTTTCTTGGTGATGTTCTTAAGATAGGTTGAAAAAAAATTGATTCAATCCTTCTATTGAGGACGTTTTCTGAGTGTAAATTATGGTGTGAAAAGGGCTTATGTAAATTGAGTAGTTAATTAATTATTATATGGCTTTGTAAAGCTCTCCAAACTCACATGATTAGTGAGAAATATTCATTTATAGATAAATAAATAAAAAACTTATCTTTTAATCATGTCTTTAGTGAACCATGCATGGAATGTCATGTTAGATGAATCATATATGAATTAAAAACATGATCATGCAATCTACTAGAATGATCGAGGGCTGCAGGTGTGTAATAGAAGATGGTCACTTCTCACAACTTTCTTCTCATGATGCTTCGGGTTGGCTTTTATTA
The DNA here is from genome assembly GCA_037974835.1 of Cicer judaicum. Classification (NCBI taxonomy): domain Eukaryota; kingdom Viridiplantae; phylum Streptophyta; class Magnoliopsida; order Fabales; family Fabaceae; genus Cicer; species Cicer judaicum. Next base: position 6,637,571 of record JBBPBS010000276.1, read on the forward strand.
TTATAGCATCCTGCATCAATAGTCATTGTCTTGCATTACCTATTTAGCACCTAGCTAAGTAGGCATATGAAATTATTTGCGAAACTCATTTACTTTTATATTTTTATGTGTTTATTTTGAAGAAGAATTGTGTTTGTTACAATTTGTTTTAAATAATTATTTTTTTAAAGTAAAATATTTACTTCTGAAAAATAAATTTTTTAAAAATAATTTAAAAATTGATTTTTCTTTAGAAGCTATTTTTACTAGCTCCTCAAAAAAAAATCATTTCTTTAAATTGATTTTAAAAAAATGATTTATATTGTACAAAAAATTAATTTACATTATCTAAGACAAACACAATAATTTCTCATTTTTTTTAAAATCTCAGAAAAATCTATAATTTGATTGAATACAGTACCCAACGATGAATCATTTGTAATTATATATATATATATATATATATTATTTTTTTCATATTTATTTTTCTAATCAATTTAAATTTTATATTTACTTGTCCTCATATATAAGTACCCATCCTGTTCTTATGGTTACCAAAGAATCCTCCATTAAGTAATCTACTTTCAAGAATGAAAAATATTAATTTCTGCTAAAAAATAATGAAATAAAAAGTAGAAAATAAAAATTTAAAAATATTGAATGGCACGACAAATAAAAATGTTAACGCGAGTAGAAATATTTGAAAATAATAGGCTTACGTATTAGCACGCTTTTTTTTTTACAAAATGGGTAAAGTTAAGTTGTTTTTATTGACAAACATATGGTTTAAGCCACTTTCAAGTTTCAATAATAAAAATAAAAAGTATGTTTTTTTTGGACAGAAGATGGAATATTTTAAATCAGGAGCATATTCCAGCCTAATATATAAGAAAAAGAAAATAATGTATAACCCAAACAGAAAGCCACAGTAGAAAAGTATTTAAAAAAGTATTAAAAATTTCTTAAAAAAATGAAAGTCTTTAAAAATATTGAATGATATGAAAAATACAAATTTTTAGCGAATAGAAATTAGAAAATAGTATGAAGAAATTAATTGAATATCGATTGAGAGCCTTAACCGTTGTAATAAGTATGTTTCTAGAAAAACAACTCCCTTGACTTTAATTCAATTTGAATGGACTTCTAATTATAATTAATTTAACAATGATTTATTGTTGTAACAAATATATAAAGTGGATGGATGACAGAAATTTAACGCGGAATGGCACAACAGATTTTGATAGAATAGAAAGATCTAAAGCACAAAGGGCTTTTTGTCGTATAAAAAATGTTGTTAAAATCAATATTAATATAGCATGTTTATTAGTCATCATCGTCCTCATCCACAATAGAAGGGGAAAACAAAACTCCAACCAAAAAGGGGAAGGCATTGAGTTTTTTATAAAAAAAAAAATAAAAAAAAATAAAAAAATAAGAAGAAGGAAAAATTGATTGTAGAGGCCTAAAGGCCAAAGAAGAGAAGAGAGGGAGAGAAAGAAAGAAAGAATGGGGCTGTGCTTTGGTTGCTTCGACGGGGGCAACAAGCGTATGACAAAGGAGGAAGAAAGATTAGCCTCTGAAGAAGCACGCGCTAGAGCTGCTGAAGCCGCCCAAAAAAAGTACTTTTCTTTTTCTTTTTCTTATCTCATTCTCTTCTTCTTATATCTTTCATTATCATTTCACAAAAAACTTGTTTGCTTTTTTATTTCCTTAATTATATAATAAACATTGCATTCATTCCTGTAAATCTTTCATCTCTTTATAATTGCTTTCTTAATTATTTCGAATCAGGTATTATTAAACCTTCTTCCTCATAAATACATGTATATCAATTCTTGTCAATTATATATTTTCATTTTGTAACGATGTTGTTTGATATGAATGTTGGGATTATGATGATCAACCCAAGTTGAATCCTAGGTAAAATAACATTTGAAAAACTTTATTTACATATTAAATTATTGGTCTCATAATTTTCCTTCAGGTTAAGACAAAAAAAAAACATATATTCTCTCTTATGGATAGGATTTTGGCAGGCGTAATATGTCATGAGATGTTTGTGGAAATCCATATGTTACAAGTTGCATGCAAAACCCATTGAATTAATTCATAGTAAATGAAGTATATAATAATATTAGAGTGATAATTATAATTGCAGGCAAGAACAACAAGGAGATGTAAAGCAACCTGCAGAAAAGGAAGCTGAAAATTCTAACAATGGCGAACCATTTGTAAAGGTCTAGTGATTCAAAGGGCCGCTTAATTTTTGGCAAGTATCCACTCATATTTTGTTTAAATAAGCTCAAGTGTTATCATACAATTCTAGAGAATTTTCGTGCAAGTATTCACATTTGGCTAACAATCTTTAATTTAATTTGGAAAATATTCATTATGGTTTTGACCTTTTCATTGGTTGACGCAGAGGCAGATGGGTTGAGGTTAGACAATTTGTCTGTCCGAGTCAATTGTTTATTATGTGTATGGTAAATGATCTCTCTCTTGCATATGTTTTTATGTTTATGCAATTTCTTTTTATGAAGAGTGTACATTATACTTTTCTATCAACTACACCATTTTATATAAATACATACATATATAGTTGATGATAAAATAAAATAAAATCGTGCTTTCCAATAGCGAGCAGTCAAATTAGAAACAAAATCCTAGTGAATTTCATCAAGTCGTTTTACATTTAAATTTTTACCTTCTTTTTTGCACAATGAAATGTAATTTAGATTTTAGAATACCATTTTCCTAATTGATTTTTCCTTTGTTGTCTTGCAGTACTAAGAATAGGTCCAGTCAAATTCTCTACTGCCAGCTTTCCTTGTTCCAAGGATGAACCAACGGTCTTCACTACAACTGTACCATCTGTCGAATTTGGTGTTTCCTAGACCAACAAATATTCTATTTCATTACAAAGAATTCGTGGTGTAAAACAAACGAGGATAAAGTTTGAGAATGTAGTTTGGTGTTTTTATTCCCTGTGTTGATAATATTGAAGCAAACTCCATTTTCTTTATGCAACAAATTTTAAAGTATATATTAACTCAGAAATTGACATGTAATCAATCGCATTAATTTTATAGGCACTACTAGTCCTTAATATGTTTGAGCTAGAGCCTAGAGAGAAGGATTATAAAGCCATAAGAACAAATAATTTAGTACTAATATAAACTAGAAAAGTTTACAAAATATAAGATGTAAATAAGAAGGCAATCATGGACGCTAACCAAAATATTTATTTATGAAGGGCCAAATTAATATACTAGTAACTTATTTGTAAATTGCTATAGTTTTTTTAATATACAGTAAAATTAAAGTTAGGCATCTCAATTTTTTCTAGGTCTTACAATAAATATATAAAACAATTTCCTTAACTCCAGACTAAGAAAAGAAATCAAACTCATCCATTTATTATTGACTAAGAAACTAAAAATATAAATCACCCAAATTAATTTTTCTTGTCGGTGTTGAGTTCATGGCACTACAATGATTAAAAATATTATTCCCTTTTTATTTATTTATTTGTTCTTTTGTAAGTGTTGAATATCTAGACTTAATAGAAGCTTAATAGATAACTTTTTAGGTGGACTACAATTTAAACAAGTGAAAGAAATGATAAAATGTTCTCTTACCTCTCAAATTTTCACCTACTCCATTATCTATTTGAGTATCTAAATTATTCTTCATCTTAATAAATAAAAAATAATTTTCAATTACTTCAATCAAACTCAATATTTGACTTTATCATAATAAAAGTAGATTACACAAAACTTACATTTGAGTTTACTGAAATTTCAACAAACTAAAATTCAACTTTGTTGAAGAATAGAAAAATGTGATTCAATATAATTTTGAATTTTCTTAAATACAATAAGACTGTGTTATGAGTTTATTGGAATCTCATGAGTAGATAACCGAGTTTTCAAAACTTTTGTTATTAAAAAAGTATTAGGGGCGAATTTAGGATTTAGGAGGTTTGTAGGGTAAAAGGTGTAAAAACATGGATAAAATTGGGCCCATAGCAAGAGAAGTGGGTGAATGGTAAACTGAAATCCAATGGGCCAGAGATGAAGTCCAGTTGAGTTTCAGACAGGTGGAGGAGAAGGAAGAAGAAGAAGAAGAAACCTCTGAAGAAGAGAACTTGGTGTTTATGGTGGAAGTAGTGTTAGAATAGAGATATCACAAGGGTTGTTCGTTGCGTGCTGAAATTCTTGAACTAGAAATTGAAATTAAAGATGCTACGAATATGCATACGTGTAAGAATATCAGAGACAGAGAATCCGGGAAATTACGAGCAGATTCATTCGCTAATCGCATAAAATCCAATCGCATTTCTCAACTCGAGCTTTCAAATCACAAAGAACTCGTTTCTCCTCACAAAGGCGCAATCAACTCTCTTCAGGTTATTTACACTTCATATTCATCTTCTTTATTATTATGCTTTCTTCAAACATTTCCTTAAGTTTCCAATTTTGACCTTGAATTCAGATTGATTTGACAGAGGGAAGATATTTGTTATCTGCTGCATCGGATGCATCGGTTGCGGTTTACGATGTTCAACGCCCGAGTGTTTATGAAGGAAACGGTGTGATATCGAAACATAGTTCATTATTTGTTGTTGATAAGCAGCATCAATTAGGTCATAAATATGCAGTTTCTTCAGCTATATGGTATCCCATTGATACTGGCTTATTCGTCACTGGTTCATATGATCATTATGTTAATGTTTGGGACACTAATACCACTCAGGTCCTCTTCTATCTTATCATCATCACACCCTCTGTTTTAATAATTATTTTTATTAAATGTTTATAGCATAATTGCATATTAAGTGCTTACGCATACACACTAATAATCAGTTTAATTAAATGTGTATAACATAAGCTTTTATAGAATGAACACTTACCATAGGGTATATGTATAAGCTATTTCTATAATAAATGATAAAATAAAGTCAAACTGTTTTCATATACATGAGATGTTTCATAAGCTATCTTGGGAAGTTTATGGAAATAATTTGTTTTCATAAATTCTCTCAGACGCACTCACAAATGAGTATATTAGTAGTTAAGTTCAAATAAGCCAATCCAAACATTTCTGTATAAACTATAAGCTGTTTTCATTAGCTACTTGGAAAACGTATTGAAATATGTTATAAATTGTTTCCATGAACTCTCTCAAATAGTCTAAACTGTAACTGTTTATGCCAGTAATCAAACTCAAATAAGTCAATCCAAACATGCATGTAATCATAATTTTATAATTCTCCATTCCGTACTCAAATTTAAATCCCTCAGTGTATTGTACTATTGTAAATTGATTACAGGTGGTGGTGAATTTCAAAATGCCTGGCAAGGTGTACAAGACTGCAATGTCCACATTGTCAACATCTCACATGCTTATTGCTGTTGGAACTGAGGATGTACAAGTTCGTCTTTGTGATATTGCTTCTGGGGCATTTGCTCATACTTTGTCTGGTCATCGTGGTATGTCATGTCGTTGATCTAATTTCAAGCTTCAACCTTTTAATTTATTTCGTCTTTTGAATCTCTCGTGTATGTCGGTTCTATTCCTTTTTTAATACTAGTAAATATCTTGTGTTTGATAAAAAGAAAAGTAAAAATCTCATGCAAAGTTGTACAAATATGGGGAAAATGATGTGAAACAGGTGTGAAATTACGTTATGTGTCATTAGGAGAACTTTTTTCTTAAAATAGGTAGGTTGATAGATACACACTTTCATGTTCTGGACTGTGGACAAACCGATCTCTACAATAGTACCATGTAATCGTGGTTCTATTTGACAAGAGTCAGTACTCAGTAGTTGTGTGGTTCTATGAGACATCAAGTGTTAGTATATATTCTGTCAAGTAAGATGTCTGTCTGTGTAATTGTTCTTATTGTATTGTGCAATGTTTTATTAAATGAAGGTTTTTGCATCACATGATTTCTATGATGGCAGATGGTGTAATGACTGTTGAATGGTCTGCTTCAAGTGAATGGATCTTGATTACTGGGGGGTGTGATGGTGCAATACGTTTTTGGGACATCAGGCGTGCCGGTTGTTTCCAAGTTTTAAATCAATCTCGAACGCAGCTTGGAAGACGTCCACCTATACTCAAACGTTCTGTGACAACTAAGGTTTATTTAGTTTAGCTTATTCCTTGTTTGTAATTTGAGAGTCTGAATACTGATTATTGCAAGTTATTACTATTTTGTTTGTGTAGCTGAAATTTCACCAAGTACTTAACATTAATGTGAATATTTATGCTTGTTATAATCCCAAAGCTTTACTACTCGCAGGATTCAAGTACAAAAGTGCGTTCTGCACAGAAGAAATTTGGCAATGGCAGTGGCAGTGGACAACTGCCAATAGGCAGGCTATCATCCAAGGGGCAATTGAAGCAGAAATTACATCCGGGATTGCTTTCTACTCAGGATCGTGCAACTGCTCATTATGGTGCTGTGACAGGATTAAAAGTAATAGATGACGGCATGTATCTCTTAAGTGCAGGTTGTTTACTTTACTAATTATTTATCATACTAGAATATAGACCTTTTCTAACCATGGGTCTTGTAAAAGACTACGGAAATTTAAACAAGAAAGTTTTGTTTTGAAACGTGAAAACTTGTATATTTAGACATTACAAGTTCAAATAGACGATTTTGATTTTTTTTCCCTTTAAAAATCGAGCTTGAGCTAAACTTTTATCTTTCAAACGTTTTATGTTCTTTGAGAGGAGCTGTTTGTTGACCATGCATAAAACACCAAGTGTCGTTCATTTTAAATAATTTGGCTTGAAAATGTACAAATGTGTAATTTAACTTTAGAAGATATATCCCACTGGAGAAAAGATGCAATAGTTTAACATTCGTTGAGTAATCATTGACTGGAAAAAGAGACAAGGGTGCATCTTATTTGGCATATTTAAATAAGCTCTTGGAGCCAGTGCTATATAATACATGCACTGTAAGTACACAGTTATCCTGTTTTTTTGTTGTTAACAATCACCGTCAGATCAATTAAAACACACATACCTTCTTATACTAAACATACATACGACAAATTGCTTTCAAATATTTTCACAAGGAAATAATTTAACTACCCTCTGTCAGTCTGCAATGCATCCAAATTTGCTACAGCTAATCAAGGGGAAACCTTTGGCCTTATATTTAATGGTCCATGGCGATTTTCCTCCTCTGTATAATGAATATTTCTAACACCAATAATTTCCCAAAACAAATCACAAGACATAAAGCATGGTCTTGGACAGGTTCCATTTCTTCAGTATAACTAGTTTGTATACTGGAACCTATAATCTGTAAATCATAAGCGGATATTATTTGCACACTAAAAACTTTAACCTGGAAACCACATAAACATAATGATTTGTAAATTAATTGATCTCCAAATGATAAAATAATTGAGGTTCTCTCTTTGAAAATTAATATTGCCAATATTAAATAGAAGGAAAGAAATACATCAGGATGAGGCAGAGAAGCATTGTGTGTGTGTGTGTGTGTGTGAGAGAGAGAGAGAGAGAGAGAGAGGTGGTTGAGAGTGGCATCCAAATGAGAAATGCCAACAAACATATGTACAGCAGTAGTCTTGCACTCAATTAGACTGGCTAAGGCACAAAATTACCCTATATAAAATAAGATTTAACCCGTGTTTAACAAAAGCTTGGGGACCACAAATGGAAAAATATATTATCATACAATCATTGACGAGGGGGAAGGGTTATAGAGAAAAGGCCGCCAAATAAACATGAAAGTGCAAGACAAATAATTGGAAATGTGTCTCCTTAACTTTAAAGTAATATTTTTGACTGTACTCAGCTACAGAGGGAAGACAAGTAAGTACCTATAGCAATAGTAAATACATGCTTTGCTGCATTAGTCTCCTTGTGAATGTTCAAGACCAAAAACAACTAATGGTAGTCACACAAGAGGCAGCAAGCTTTGACTGGCACCAATCTAAGAGCTGCTTGGAATAAATATCTGTAATGCCAAACAAAGCAAGTTTTTTATGTCTTAATGCCAAATATAGCTTAATTTTTGAAGCGATTTGAATTTTGACTCAACCGAATGTGAATGCTAACTTGAAGAGATATTATACAGTCATATATTATGGAATTATAAGAAGTATCTATGCAATACTAATTTGAAACAGTTGTTACAGATTGTCTTATAATGCATCAATATCTTGTTGATTCTTTTTTTTTTTCTCTCTCCCTCATTGATGTGCTGTTTAATCACAGGATCTGATTCAAGATTGAGGTTATGGGACGTCGAGTCTGGCTGTGATACACTTGTGAACTTTGAAACAGTCCGCTTGCAATCAAGCAAACCTATTCAATTAGCTACAACTCAAAATTCGGCCCTTGTTTTTGTTCCATGCATGAGAGTTGTGAAAGTGAGTCGCTCATTTAGCTTATTGCATATTTTAACTTAAAATTAGATGTGTACATATACCATGAGGAATACTTCTTTTTAAGCATCAAAAGAGGTAGTGAAATATTAAAAAGAACATAAGAGGTACTCAAACCCAATTACAACAATGCAATAGAGTGAACGAAATTAACATCAGAATAAACTAAACCCACCCCCACAACCGCTAAGTTGCCAATTCCTAACAATGCAATGAGGAATACTGATCTCACTTCTGGATTATTATTCAGGCATTTGATATGTGGTCCGGGAACGTGCACATGGTATTACGTGGACACTATGAATGTGTGAGCTCCTGCTGGTTTAATCAACAAGATCAGGTATGTTCAACAGGTGGTTGTTCACTTTATTCTTGGTCCCTAATAAGGGATCCGTCAAAGTGGTGAAATCTATCGGGTTTGTCAGTGCCGCCATGTTCATTTTACCATTAAACATATTTTTTTATGGTTATGAATCAGATGAACGGAATACAGAACTGAGGAGACATTTACCTTTTTATCCATTGAAATTTATTGAGTTCATTATATGTATCACACCCTGTCACACATACACATACTTCTTATCTTCTTTCATCAACACATACAACATATGGATGGCCTTACTTTCCTTTCCTTCCCCTTTTTTTTTGGTGTTTCCATTTTATTTTCCTATTATAATGTCACTGTTTTATAGAAAAGAAATTGGAAAGAGATACAAACAAGGTCAATGTAAATTGTGCGTATATGGGGATTGGGTGGGTATCATTTGGAAGAAAAGAGACTTGCATGAGGATTCTCTAAAATATGACCATTCTATAATCATGTTTAAATATGGAACTAAGAAGAAAGATGAAAATAGGCAATGTATATGTGACAAAAATCAACATAAAACCTATCAAGGATTTGAGGCGAGCTGTACCAGCCTACCACCACACCCGACAGATTTTATTGAGAAATCATTTGTTGTTAATGCTCATTCTTCCAAGGTCCTTGCTTGTCTTGCTATCTGGTACTTTTTCGACAAAAATTGAATGGTCCTTAAAAGGAAAATATTTTAATTTCTTAACTCGGTTATTTATTCCAAGATAAAATAACAACCCATTAAGCAGAAGTGGCCCCAGATATGGATCTCAATTTACTTTGTCATAAATATGTTATAGATTACATGATATCACTCCCCAACTCTATTGGATTGAACAAGGCTTGATATGTAAGACTTGCTTGCAGAACCCAAACTCCATGTACTTTTTAATGATTTTTGTTGTTTTCACAGGAGTTGTACACAGGTGGAAATGATAGACAAATTCTTGTATGGTCACCTGCTAGGTCAATTACCAATGAAACGGTGCACTCTTTGAATCGATTTATTGAAATTATCTTGTATATACGCATGATGAGAGCACTGTACTATTTGTCATTGTCTGACCTTGTGATATACTGCAGGACGAAGGAGCTCCCGATGACCAGGATAGCTGGAGTAACTGAGTTTCACCTCCATTTCTTTCAACCTGTTATCCTTGTTCATAATCAGCCTGCAGTTTGTATTTTGAATGTTTGTGGGATTTGTAAATAAAGATTGTTCTGGTGTTTTGGAGCATAGGTGTAATGCTTAGACAGACAAAACTGCAAAATTGTATACTAGTAGCCCATTGCTTTTGTTGATAGATTTATTTTTCTTTCGATTTTCGTCTTCTTTTAAACTTAGTGTAAATATCAACATGTTTGCTTCCTTTCCTTGTTAATGGTTTGCCATAAAAAAGGTTGGATGCGTATGTGCAAACTGAAATGATATTGCTATTATCCTTTATTATAATCCTATATACTGATACAGATCTTAGTTACTGATGGTGTCGTTGAAACATCTATGATCAATTGATCACCAATGATACTCCTAGCACTTCGAGTTGGAGTACCATCGCCCAGGATAAGGATGGGGCACACAATTTTGATTAAAAATGCAAGAGAATCCAAGGTTTTGAATCATTTTGCAACAATTGTTAACTATTATTCGGGTGGAAGTTATATTATCTTGATGATTGGAACAATGTGCTGAATAAATTTTCTCTAGTTTACATATTTAAATTATACTTGCAAAATTAGTACGATATAATTTGAATAAAAAGAATTAATTGACCTGCAATCAGGAGTGCAGAATACATGAAATCGATGTTCTTATCTGTAACCCTGAATTGAACATTTACACATAAAAGTGACAAATAATGACTAAAGATACTTCATTCAATGTTCAAAAAGGATGAATATCCACAAAGATCAAAATACTAGACAAATACTAAATATCAATTTGAAAACAAACAAAGATTAGTTCCAAATTATATCATTAAAAAAAAATACATAACTCTGACCGTCATAATATAACTATCATCCAGCAATGCAAGACCATATAGGTCTATTCAGTGGTTTAAAGCACATGATAGTGTTCTGAAATTCTAAAAAAGTATTCTCAATATATTGACGCCTTTCTTTACCAGTTATCCTAGCAAAACCAAAAGATTTTGTCCAAGTCTCAATAGCCTCATGGGATGAGTGCAAAACTATGCTCTTTACTCCTAGTAGACTTAACTGTTCCTCAAGCTCATTCATCAACGAACGACACATTCCTTTGTTTCGATATTGTTCCTTGGTGGCCACGAAAACTACCTCTGCAACATTTTTGCCATAAATCCTTATAGTAGCTACTGAAATCATTTCACCCATTTTCTCTAAAGTCACATTATAGAAACCACTAAAGTTCAAGCGAACATGTTCTGAATCTCTACTAAAAACAACATCTTTAATCAATTCTCTTCCTGTTATAGCATCAATAGCTGGGGTAAAACTCTCATACAATACATCAAGTGCCACATTCAACTTACTCTCCTTTGGACCAAACTCATCAAAAGTAAAATCTCCAACATCATCAACACTACTCACATTCTTCAACAATGTCCAAGTTAGATTATCACCAACCGAAATCGGTTTCCCTATCAGCTTTTGTAGACATAAAAACATGTTCCCACAAACTACACTGCAAAACCAATTCTTCTTTTTAGCATCGCTGTCCGAGTGACAAGAACTAAATCCGGTAGCATTTACACACCCAAAGTGATATGTTTGCTCACATTGAACACAAACAAGAACATTGTTATCAGCATGATTTGCACATTCTTCTTTGCATCTCGGTCGATAGCATATTTTACAGCAGCATGTCGGACAAAACCAATCACCATCGGGGACTCTATCAAGACCTAAACAGATTAGGTGAAACGAAGAAGGACATCGATCACACAGTACTATGTCACCTCCAAAACCACAAATAGAACAAATATTGTCGTTAATTTCATCAGACTTTTCTCCACTCAAAAAAAGATCCCCCTTTGGATTACGCAAATTCAGAGCTTCCCTTTGACATTGCAATAACGATCTTCCATCTTCCAAGCAGATACTCGTGGATGGTCTGTGTCTTGTACAACCGGCATGAGCCTCAAATCCAGTGACAGTGAAAATCATGTCGCAACAATCACAAAGTATACCATCATTAGAAAGCCTCCCTTGTTTTACCAAATTGTTACTACCACGACATAACACATTAGTCCCTGAAGCCAAAACTCGGTGACTTATCAACCAAGAAACAAGAGTATAACTTTCCCTCACACTCATCTTTAATACTTTCCCTCTTTTACCAGAACCCTTTAAATTATTCATCTTGAATGCTTTCCCTCTTTTATCACATCCCTCTAAATTCTTCACCTTTGCACCCTTCTTAAATACCTTTCCTCTTTTACCAAAACCAACTGAATTAGTAGTAACTTCTGGTTCAGATTGAATCACATTTTTCTCTTTCTCCTTTGATTCCTTCCAATTTGAAACCATACTCGACGTAGCTTTATATTCAGAATCCTCCTCGGAAGTCGAATAATTGGTTTCCTCAAATTGTCTTGGTCGTTTCTTCGGCTGTGATGGAGACAAAGAAATGACCGAGGCCATTGCGGTTGAAGGCTGTTTTCCACTACAACCTCCTTCTTCAATGCAACTCTCACAAGCCGTTTTTAAAGAAATATAGTGTTTACCATTAGTAGGAGAAGTATAACGCAATTCCCACCTAACTTTTTTATCAATATACCAAAACTTCCAACCCAAAGAAAGAAGATGTTGCTTTGCTTTCAAAGCCAAATCCTTTCTATTAGCACTTTCTTTACGATCTTTTAAACTCGTTACACGGTACCATTCAATCACAGCTTCTGGACAATGCTCAGGTTTAATGTTAATATCGGGAGGTGATGAACGTGAATCCATCAAACCGTTAAATCATATACCTATATGCAAAATTCAAAACCGTTAAATCATATACCTATAGCACATGCATAATTCAATACGTCACTTTTTTTTATTTTTTTTATTTATTTATCAGGATTTTCAGATAAACTCTTGTATCAAATAAAACAGAAACATCTACATTACGTTCTTAATTATATCATTAGGAAATATTAAAAATTCTCTAAAAACATTCTCAAATTCATTGAAACTTACCTTATAAAAAAAAAATAAAACTAGTCGGAAACAGAGAAACTAGTAAATGAGCAAACGAGAAACGGAACTGTGCGATAATAGCCGTTTGAGAGGCTGCTGACAAGGATAGGTAAAGGCCGTCGGCCGTTGGAGGTCCGGCGGCGAAGGTTTGAGTTAGGTGATGATTACCGCCGGCGAAGGTTTCTTGGTTTTGAAATAATGAAGTGTTACTCTGTTTGGAGCTAATATATAAACGGTAAGTTTCATTATTTTTCTCCCATACTGGGCTTAACATTTGGGCCAGTTTTGACTTTTTTAGACATTAAATTTTCAATTATTGTTATTATTTTCTGAAAGTAACTTAATTTAAAAAGATCTTGGATTGGTTTTTTTTTAGCAGATATGTGATTGGTTAATTATTTAGATTATATATGGATGAATTGGTTATGATATTAATTGATATTCTTTGTCTCAAAATATGCAAATATTATTACTTATTAATTACAGATATTAATTGTTGTTAATTTAATATTGTAAAATATTTTCTTTCACAAACTATTATTTCAGAAGATTTTTTTGTAAAAACAAAAATATTTCAAAATATTCTAAGATAAAATTAAAATTTAGAGATGCTTAATTATTAATGATTACTTTCAGGATTACTTTTATATAAAAACTGTAAAGATTTGGTGTGAAGGTGAATTTGTTTGCATAACCACAACTCTTTTGTATGTCCATTTTTCATTTCCAATTTAGAGTATATTGAATTTATATTTTAAGAAAATATTTTGGAAAATAAATCTTGAAGATTTTAAAAGATTCTATAAGAATATATTGAATTTAAAAATTAAAAAAAAAAAAAAAGAATATTACAATCTGGATGTT
>JBBPBS010000276.1:6659601-6670296 GCA_037974835.1 Cicer judaicum
TTTTAAAATCTACAAATTAGTTCGATGTGATGAGAATTTGTTTCAGAAAAAAAATTTATTCTTTAAAATCAAAAATCAATTTATCAAATTTAAATGATATTTTTTCAGAATTTTTTAAATCATTTTATTAAAAAAAATCATTTTATATTTAATTTATATATATATATATATATATATAATATAATATTTAAATATTAATAAAACTTTTAAGTAGACTTTTCAGATGAAAGTTTTAGAAAAATAATAGCAGACTCAATCGTAGAGCAATCATAGAGTTAAAAAATAAATATAAAACAAACTCACTTTGCAAGATTTGTTTTCTCTAACCGGGGTATGAGTACTTGTCGGCAATTTAGTGGCTCACTTTCTATAGGTATGCTATGCAAAGTTATCATGTTAACAAGTTTTATAGATTAATTAAGATTGTAAATGTAAAGCATTTTTTTTAAAAAGATTTTGTACAATTACAATCTTAAATTTTTAAAGGATCCTATAGATATCAGTTATAAGAGTGGATGAAAAATAATAATAAACTAATAGTAAGGTAAGGAATAAATATTTCAAATAAATCATCCATAATATCAAATGCAGAAAGTAAAAGGTGTTTATGACATTGACAAGGAATGACGAACAGATGTGCATTGGCCAGAGTAGTACTCCGTATAACAGAAACGTCATACTAGGCAAATCTAGTTCGCAGTGATTGAGTCAAACAGTTCCCAATACAGCCACGGCCGACACAATAAATACACGTCCAATGAATAGTTAAAATCCTCAAATGAAGCATGACATAAATTTTTGTTCCCACTCAAACTTATGCTTCATCTTCAACCATACTAACTGCATAATGGCCGACGTTCTTGCCCTGTTGATCAACAAAGGAATCCAGTTAAACAAAATCAACAAACTGGAAACAAATTAAAAGGGGCAAAAACACAATAAATGTGTGCTGACTAAATTGATCAGATGATTGCATAAATGATAGTCAGAAAAGCTACTGTGTTTCAGATGGCTACTCTACTCAATGTTCACTGCACCAATAGTTTTCACAATGGTCTAGATTTTGAATTGCATGTGTAATTTAAAATGAAGATGATATTGAAAGTTCTTCGATATTGTAAGAATGTTATCCAAAAAATAGCAAGAATGCTAACCTCGGATAATAACCTCTGCTTGTTAAGTAATTGGGTCCTAGCCTTGTTCAAAACCGAATTCGGAGACTTAAACATTCTCTGCAGGTAAAAGAATATGTAGATCAGCAGATAACAAGTAAAATAAGCAAATACGCCAAAATTGAGTGTTTAACATATACAGCGGAAGTCCTCAACGAAACCACGAAATAATATAGCACAATCACCAGTTCAAACTCACCTTTTCACCACCAGACATTCTATGTTCACTGTTGAGATACTTTTTCTTGGGTGAGAAACCAAAGACATCATGGAGGAAGTCGTTTTCCTAAATACCAACAGAGGAAGAGAGAATGAGGGGGGGAACGCAAGAACCAGATCAAAGTTACAAATTTTGGGCAACAATCAGATACCCCCCAAAAAAAGGAAAAATGCAACAAAAACCTAACCTGCATATGTTTAATGAATCCTCCTCCAAGGAAGTGTTTGATGAAATTCAGCTGCAAAAATCAAGGTGTCACAATGCAATACAGGCTATGTAAAAAAACCAAATGAAAGAGGGCAAGAAAAACCTGTATCATTTGGGACCACGACGATGTCTGTAGAGAATCACTACCAATCTTCATTGAAATTTCAGGAGCGTACCCATCCTAATATGACATATGACAATAAAAGATAAGTACAGATGCCCTCTGACTACAATTCATGAGTAATACAACTTCTATTCTCAAATAACAGTATAAAGGATTGAAAAAAAAAGGCGAATAAGAATACCACTAGCATACCTCAAAAAAATCCAAGATATCTTTGAACAGATTCCTCTGACTATTAAGATCTTTCTTAGCAGAACCTTTTCCACCAGCCTCCACAGAAAGATTTTTGCATTGATTTATCACTTTTCCTTTTAATCCTTGTAAATATATGAAACTTTCCTTTGGTTTACTCTCTTGAGTTAAATCACTTGCATTCTTAGCCTCCGTAGAAAATTTATCTACATCTCCAATCTCAAAAATCAGAGCCAGTGCCTCGCCAGCAGCAATTCTTACTGACCTATCTTCTTTATCTAGAAGACTAGATAAATAAGATATTGAACTGCATCAAAAGTAAAATCAATAAGCTGGAACCAAGGCCAAGACACAGCTACACAAGGAATACAATTCTATATGTAGCATAGGTAAGGATAAATGTTATATCTACAAATAAAACAAAGATAAAATGTAAATCTAAAATAATTAGTCCTAGTTAATAGAATATCAAATCAGAACTCCAGTTTTTCAACCATCATCATAACTATCTTACATAATCAAGATAAGTTTAAAAAATAGCAGCAGTAGAAACAACAAAATATAAACGGGATTACAAATCTAAAGGATAGCTCACTACATCTCTATTGTGTGGAAGTCCAATTAGTTTCAAATTTATCAACTCTTTAAAAATGAAAGCATCAACCCCCTCCCCTCCCTGGACAACAAATTTTTCACCATTCTAGATTGAGTAACACCATCTATGGACAGCAAAATACTGAAGTGATGTAAGTAGTGGTCCTACATCATCTATGATATTCACAAACAAAATAACGGCTGTAGATAACCTCGTACATGATGAAGTGATGGACAATTGGCACTAAGCTAGAGCAGAATGAAATAAAAATTGAAGCAAAAGAAAAAGTTGTGCTTACCTTTGCCAATGTTTTGAATTCAGCTTCAAATTGCTCAGAGTAGAGAGGAGAAAAGACCATGCAGACACCACACTGGTTATTAATTGAGCAGAAGGTTTGACCGCAACAACCTAAACAGTGAATAGTCTGATAAGTCAATCTAGAGAATACAATTGGGAATATAGAGAAACTCTTTTTTATTCATCTAGTGTAAGAATGAAAACATCACATTGTTCGGATGTAAAATAATGTGCTTATCATAATTTAAAGCAACTAGTAGTCTAGAATATTTTAACAGGCACATACATTGGAACCTAATTTGGGGTGGATCACTCGCCACATTATGTCCATTGATCGCTCTGTTTCTTCTTGATCATTCCCTCCAACGAAAGTGATTACTGCCAAGCAGTCCAGCAACTATACACATAAATGGCATTAAGAAGATAGTATATAACATCAATTATCATAAAAGGAGAACGGAAAAAATGAAATGAATCGAGGCATTGTGATATTTCTAAACTCCTACTTACCGATGGAACCTTGGAAACTTCTGTACTTCTAGCAAGAGATTCATCCAAAGGAGAAACAGAATCTTCAAAAATCTCTCGTGCATTATCACTACATCCAACTGTCAAGGCCAAACAACCTGCAATTCAATGAAATTTAATATTTAATTAATTGTCAAGGTAAACTAATATAAATATAATAAAACAAGCGTAGATTAGTCAAAATCTTACCAATGGCATGAGATGCCAAAGTTATCTCTTTGGCAGACGCCTTCTTGGATCCTTTTTTTATTGAAGCAAGACACTGATGTAATAAAGTAGCAAATCTGATAAAAGGAAGCACATCATGATTATGATAATCATCACTTTAGATATATTCATAGTCAGTTGAAATTGCATGTTATTCCAAAAATTAAGCCAGCAAAAATATAAACCCTAAAAAAACAAGACTCATAATTGAAATACCTAAATATCATACAATTGATTGGAGAGTACTCTTTTAAATACATATATGCACAAGAGATAGCGGCTTACTTTTTTTCTATAAACTGATGCTGCATATTGCTCTTGAAAGCGTCAATTATGGTTGAAAAGGCTTTTTCCCTCGTGGAACCCCTTTCATAAATTAAAAAAAAAAAAAAAAAACTTCAGTTTCACCTTCAAATTCAATGTCGATATCTAATTTTATGATGAAAAACGAAGTACCTTTTTTCATCTAACGCATCGAGAGCTTGGTCAAGCAAGGAATCTTGATCAAATTGAACGTCTTCGGTACCAGAAACAGACATGA
Organism: Cicer judaicum; assembly: GCA_037974835.1. NCBI lineage: Eukaryota > Viridiplantae > Streptophyta > Magnoliopsida > Fabales > Fabaceae > Cicer > Cicer judaicum. The sequence goes on from JBBPBS010000276.1 coordinate 6,663,685, forward strand.
GATCAGATCGAGCAGTTGATGACGAAGTCATGCTACTATCGTCATCGCTATCGAACATTGCAGCAGCTTTACTTCGAGAATTACCTAAACACAAAATAAACAAATTCATTAATCAATTAATTAAAACCCTAGAAACAGTAATTTCAACTGAGTTAGATCAACAAGAAGAAACCCTAGAAACTTACGTTTTCCCATTGTAACGGCTCTTTTTTTAGTTAGTTTATAGGGTTACTAGGTTATGTATGTTAGAAGAATAAATTGGAATTTGAAAAATACAAAGATGAACAATAATAAGGTATACAGCAACAAGCAGAAACAGAATTGAAAGGTATTGAAATTGGGAAGAAAAAAGATAACACTGTATTTGATTCGGTTGATGAATAATCCATTAAAATTCGAAGTGTATCTTTTAAAATTTGAACCCAAAGGGAATTGAGATAAAGATTTGGGGATAGGATTTTGTTTATCTAAATCGGTGCAAACTTGAAAAAACTGAGGCTTAGGTTTGTTATAGAGAGAAAGAGAAGCACCACACGGCGAGGGTTTTTTTTTATTCTTTTTTCTTTTTTGCTATCGTGACCATATAAATGGCATATTTTCATATTGGATAGTGAGAATATTCGGTTGGTTTATCTTTGTGAAAAATAAAATATTCGGCGCGTTTATGACTACGTGGCGCGTCGGGGGCCGCTGATTTCTCCTTTTGTTCTTCGACATTTGTGACACGTGGCTCTTGTCGACCTTCCTTAGTTGCTTACGCGGATGCGTGGAACACGTGACGTGACAAAGTTGGCTACTTGTTTTTCCCGTCGTTGAAAATTGAAAATCCTTTGCGTTTCTACTTTCTTCTGGGAAGTATAGCCCAAATTAAATTTGCAACAAAAACACCTATCGAGGAAATTGTATAGAGAAATCAGAAAGGTTTAAGAAAATCACGGTAATACGAGGAAATCACGCGGTATTTATTTTCAATGTAACAGTGTTATAATTAATATTAGTATATTCATAAAAAAAAAAGTTTTGGTTAATATTAGTAGCCATAAAAAAGGTTTTAATTAATATTAGTACATTCATATATAAAAAAAGTAATAGTATATTTTTTGGTACTAGTAGTAATATTAGTATATACTACATTTATATTTTTCGAAATTAAAAAATATATATTTATCTTATATTTTTTTGACTAAAAAATATCTGATCCTATATATAAGTAAAATAATACTTATATTTTAGTGTGAGAGAGATTAAAAATGTAATCTAACAAAAAATTTAGACGCCTATATGTGGAATCACAATTACCAACAAATAAATAATGTTTCAAAACGACAATTTGATGGTTGTTATAAATATTCTTCCTAACCTCTTCTTTATCCGGCATATTATTATTGTAAGTTATGAAATTTATACATGTCTTAAATGATTTAGTTTATTCAACAAATAGAATACAAAACAAAATGTAAATGATTGATTCTTAATTAGTATTTTTAAAATAATAAGGAAATTATGATATTTTCTCGAAAGTATTAATATTAGTAAAAGGAAAAAATTAGAATAGTGAAATTTAGAGCCCTCTATCTTAATCCCGTCCATTAACCCTGTAAAGATAGCAAGCATAAGGCATTTATCAAAACCAAATTCAAGCTCAACTTTTACCACTCACTTGATATCATCATCCAAATAGACAATATGCAGTTTGTTTGTATCTATTTTCACCCTTCCCGCTATAAACTAAAAGATTTATTTTAATTGATTCACAATTATAATTTATTTATTTTTAATTTTGTAATTTTAATTTATTTATTTTAACTAATTTATAATTTTAGTTTTTTATTTTTAATTTAGCAATTTTAATCATCTATTTTAATTAAATTTTGATTATTTTATTTTTAAATTTTATAATTTTAATTTTTATATTTTTACTAATACGTAATTTTGATCTATCTATTTATAATTTCATAATTTTTTATTTTTCTATTTCTTAAAATTGCGACATTTTGATCATTTTATTTCTAATTTCGAAAATTTAATTTATCTATTTTTTAACATCAAGATATTTTATCATATTTATATATTTTAATATTTATATTGATTCGGTCAATAATAATGTTGCTTTATTTTTTTTATGATTACTTGAACTTATTTAAAAAAACTAAAATTTTCTATAATAATTTTTAAACAATTACTATTTTTGATTATTAATTAAAATAAATATAAAATAAAATAAGATGATTAAATTTTTTTTTATCTCTTTAAAAATTATTATGAATCTATATACACATTTGAAAAAATAAATATAAGTACACAATAAATCACAGGAATTTTTAAAAGATAATAATATTTAAAATAACTATAATATAAAACAAAACAACAAAAATATTTTTTTTATTTTCTAAAATTATTGTAATTTATTGTACAGCTCTATTTATTTTCTATACAATCAATGAAATTAATTTAAATTAAATTTCTATGATTACAAAATATTAGCAAACTAGGAGTTAGTTTCTCCAAAATTAAAGACTGAGGAGCAAATGGATGGTAATGATATAATAAAAAAGTATCACATTGAAAAATTGTTTAAAAGCATGTGTACATTGAATTGATTATTTAAAAGCATGTGTACATTGAATTGATTGAATGATAGTTTCATCAAAATAAATGTGCACCATTGAACATTTCAAAAGGTTTCTTTTTATTTGACATCTTCTCTAGTTGTCATAACGACAAATAAATTTAGAATTATATAAATTTATATCTATTTAGATGACTTTATTTCACACAAAATTAAGGAAACGGAAACCAGAATAACATTTCCATAAGAGACATGTTAATCACTATTAAAAAATGAGAAACGAATAGATGGTAATAAAATTAATTTAAAGCAAAAGACAAAAATTGATCAATTAATTTCGAATCTAAGCGTTGAACAAAACCACACCTGCTAGGCCTAAACACAATACATACAACCGTGATCGACAGCTTAAATTTCACCAGTAAAAAAAATAAACTGTTCCATTTTTCTCATTTAAACTAGTAAGTTAGTAATTTGTAAAAAATGCTAGTAGTAAAAAGTTAAGCTGAAAAAATAGAAATGCCAAACTCAACTTTTTCCTGAATGAAGTACCATTGATAAAAGGTAAAATTAAACTCAATAACTAAAAAATTAAAAGTTAAAATCGTCATAAAAAATTGTGCATCTCCCTTTTAAAATATTTTGCATTATCTTGTTTAAAGTGTTCCAAAAGATTTTCCTGCTAGTTTGGACTAGAACATGGAAGTGATTTGTATTATGCAACAACCATTCTTTCCTCTTACTAATAAATTAATCACCTATATTTATTCGAGTTTTGTGTTATTTTGAAATTTTGTAACCTCTTTTTTGAGTTTTTCTTTTTTTTACAAATTATGATATTAAATTTATTTGGGGTTACCATAGTTCACTCTTTAATAAAAACTACAATATTTATGGTTAGTTTCCTAAAATTTATATTCTTTCACTTTGTATTTTCCAATTGAATTTAAATAAATGAAATGCATTGATTTATTTTATTCTATTAAAAAAACATAGCCGTGAACATTGAATATTATGATATTAATCATTGATTGTGATTTTTGGGACCAAATTAGTTATCAATTATAATTTAATATTCTTTATCTACTTTTTTCAAAATAGTACATATCTTTTTTACGAACAATATTAAAAATTGATATTATTAATATTATTAGTATTTTTTGGATGAAAATGTAACTTATAATATTTTTATTACTGTAGCTTTAATTCTATCACCTCATACATCAAATTAATCTTATATTTCTTGATAACTTATCTTTAAGGAAACTGTAATGGATTCAATTATTAAAAAAATTTAATTTTCTTTATATAAAATATCATTTTTTCTTAAATTATTAACAATGTCTTAAAAGCAGTTGTTATCATATAAGTCTATCTTTTTGATTGTTTTTATATGTACGTTTTACTGTTTTAGAAGAATCTCAAAAGTCAAATTATGAATGTTTAAATTAACTATTTCACAATTTTATTATTGTTTCATTTTTGTAAGAAAAAAACACAGCGGAAAAAAGTTGTTAACACTCAAGCTGACTCTACTAACGAGGTCCATGAATATTAACTAAATCATATGATATTGGGGGGGCGGGGGGGGGGATATTTTTCCGTGTTAAATGAGCCCTTTTACTGCCAACTTGTTAAATGAGCCCTTTTTTTTTTTTGTCAACTTGTAAAATGAGCAGAACCAAAAATATCCTACAATTGAACTTAAAATATCCTTCACTTTCAACCTTTTAAAATATCCTTTACTTTTAACTTTTTAAAATATCTTTATGTAAACGGTAAAAGTAATTTTTAAAAATGTAATTTTTTTAAGTTATTTTTTAATATAAAAAATTTTATTTTTCTGAGAGTTAATCTGATTCGAAAATTTTCAAGTAGAAATTTCATTTTTAAAAGTTATGGTATTGAAATTTAACTGCTGAAAATTTTAAAAATTGAAATTTTTAATAAAATAAAATTTATTATCAAATTTTAAGGTACAAAGTTCTAGTAAAATAAATAATGTATCGGAAATTTTGTTTAAAAAATTTTCAATAAACAATTCATATTAACCGATATTTCATGTCTTGAACTTTACGGTACACCAATTATATTATCGGAAATTATAAAAATACAAGTTCCTTAATTTGCGTCCTGAATTTTTTACAGAAATAATTTAATTACTGAAATTTTTCAGTGAGAGATAAAAAATTTACAGATTTTTTTTTTTTATCTTTAATTGAATTTTTTACATTTTGGGTATAAGTATGGTTACAAAATCCAATTTTCAAGCTCTTGTCACATAGTGATTCTAGAAAATTAAATTTTATAACCCATAATTAGACATATACACTCTCAAACTGTAAAAATAAAAAATAAAAAGAAAATCCAATTTTGTCTCTTTTATTTTTATTTAATCAAAGATAAAAAAAAAAGTACTCCATAATTTTATTCTCTAACCAAAATTTACGGTAATTAAATTATTTTCTCTAAAGTATAATTTGCGGTAGTATAAATTGTCTATTCAAAATTTCACTAATAAAATCTCTGATACACTATTTTTTCTATAAAAAATTGTGTCTTAAAATTTTCGAGAGTAACTTTTATTCAACTGAAAATTTGTTATAATTACTTTTATTTTTAAAAAATTTCAAAATTTGTATGTAATTTTTTTTAAATAAGGATGAAAAAACACCATTATGTATATATTTGACCGAAAATTCATAACTGATCAAATTTTTTAATCATGAAAAGTTGTTAATGTGTCGACTTCACAATGAATGAGTTACTCTTTTTTCTTTTTTCATTAGCGGCTCTCCTATAAGATTATGTAGGAAGCTGAACTCGAGAATGTTCCAAAGTATTTTTTGCTCATCTATTTCTCATTGAAAAAAAAAATTTGAAAGAAAAAATGTAAAAATTAAAAATATTTTATTGAAATTTTTAAGAACATAATTTCTAATAGTTATTTTTTAATACTAAAAATTTTAAAAATTCAAATGAGAACAATTATCGAATTTTTAAATTTTTGAATGACAAACTCCTGAAAATTTCTGGTATTGAAAATTAACTACTGCAAATTTCATTTTTAAAATTTCTAGTAATAGAATTTTAGAGAATAAAATTAATTTTTCTAAATTTATTTTAATTTTTACTATATACCTAAGGGTATTTAGTAAATTAAAAGATAAATTCTTTTAAATGACAAAATATAAATTCAATTTTGAGAATACAAAATCTAGTTTTTGTGGTTCTGTGGTGTTACCAAACGTGCAAACACGTTAAAATATGAAGGCCCAGGTGTTCGAGTTGGACCTAATAAGGCAGAGCCCAGTATGATTAATGGTTTGGTCATCAACTTTCCACATCCCCAATATTACTTTAAGTACACATAAAAAAAATTGGTGCCAAAATATATTTTCAAACAAAACATATTGTTCAAAAGTACATTTTTTAAAACAAGATGTTTTTTTTAAAAATATTTAATAATTTTATTTGAGTAAATAATTCACTTCATTCTTGACTCTTATTAATTTCTAAAATAGTGTTTAACATTGCAAATGTTAATCAAGTTATTATTTTATTTAGAGATGGGTTTTGGTGTGAAGGTATGTGGTGGAGACTCACTTGTTGTAACTTATGAAGCCATGTGAGCACACTGCCCGGTGGGTTTTGGGAGTGGGAAATTTGAATAGGAAGAGAAGGAAAAAAGGAACAGTCAAAGTATTGGGATTTGGGAATAATATCAAAGTCTTATTATACCTTGTGTGAATATATGAAATATACTTACAACTAAGATGATTGAATATTGAAACAGACACACTTTCAATTGTTGAAAGAAGTGGTATGGGAGTTAGTAGTTGTGGGGTATATAAACCCCTTATTGTGTCAGAAAATTTTATAAGAATAAGGCACACCCACCACAATCATGCTCACTTATCCCCCCCTTCCTGACCCAAAAACGTTTATATGTATCATTGAGTTTTTGGGGTTATTTCATCATACCACTTTCCACAATTCAATTCTACACATATTCTTTAGTTTTTTTTTTTTTTTTATATATA